>JBBPBX010035382.1:0-19154 GCA_038048925.1 Garcialebias charrua
CACTGACATAGCACTAAGCTAGCGGTGCAAAATACATTCTCTCTAGCTACAAAGCGCTCACGTTGCCTCTTCTCTCAAGCTGAACACCCCACACACAATTACCCACACACATAAGCTGTCTGTATAAACAGCGCACAACTCAAACGTGTCGCGCTAAGCTAGCAGAGCGCAATACAGGCACTCTTGCTAAAAAGCTAAAGGCACATATTCCCTCATGCTGAAACCCCCACCACTGTGCCCCTGCTCAAAAACTTTTGGTACAAGCTGTGCTCGGACATGTCTCCATCACCCCCATCAACAAAAATCATGGATGAGATGAGCACCCCGCCATGGCAAATTAACTTGGGGGAACACTGCTATAGCAGCATAACAAGCCAACCCTAACTATGGGATTTATCAGAAGGAAAGTATTAAAACTGGACAATGTGTCAGCCTCACAGACAAAATCTGGAAGTTGGTTCCACAAGAGAGGAGCCTGATAATTGAAAGATCTTCCTCCCATTCTGTTTTTGGAAACACTAGGAACTGCTGGTAAGCCTGCAGTTTGAAGGAAAATATGGCACAGTAAGATCTCTAATATAAGATGAAGCTAGGTTAAATAAGATTAAATGCAAATTTTAGTTCGATTCTGAATTTGACTTCAGTAACAGCCGTTTTGTTTAACTTCACAAACCAAAAAAATGTGATGCTTTAAATTTGTTAAAATTGTTTCAACTGTAATGACAACAGTAAAAAGTGTCAGCAGGGGTGGGCTCTTACATGCAAATCAGGCAACGACAACCGAGACTCAATAAATTTAGAAAACATTATTTTCTAGTCTGCTTTTTGCTTTCCCACTGACTTCCACTTTAAAAAACATCCTGCTGGAAGCTGGTACCCTTTAAATAAGATTACCTTTGTTAAAAAGATGGAACAAGTGGAGAAAACTGAAGGGAATCAACCAACCAGCCAGTGTGTGGATTAAAGAGTGAAATACAGTATTTAGACTCCCTATCACCAGAAACTATCATATGCAAACTGATCACAGCTGTGGATTTTTAAAGCATGTCATAAAAAATTGAACTTTTTTTAAAGGAAATTGTTGGTTTTTAACAGAGGAAAATGTCTTGGCAGCTAATCAGTTTCAGAAGACTTCAAAAAAACATTGACGAGCCAACTGTTTAACTGCAGCAGCAGCAAGACTTCACCAATTCTTTGGACTCGAAATAAAACCGGAAAAAAAGGAGGATGCTGTGTGAAGGGAAAGGGGAGCGACACAGAAGAAAAGAAGAAACAAACAGGAAAAAAAGAGCAGAGAGTGATACTTAAACTGTGAAATCCATTAGTCAATATTTTGTCAGAAGCCTGAGCTGTCTGCTAGTGTGACAAAGCAATTATCTATGATGTGTTGTGTTTCACTCGCTGTGTGTTTCTGCATTTCAAACGTTAACTTGTATATCCTTTAATTCTACATCTGAGATGTCAGCTTTAGGTTTTAAGAAAGACCGTTCTGGCCAGGTGAGGTTGTTGTGTAAGGTTTATTACAACACTCAAAATGAATCCCTGGCAGACAACATAGTAAAATGTTTAGATCTGTGTGTAAAAGCTGGACTACCTGTACACTGATCAGTCACAACAGTTTATGTGAGTACCACTGCTCATTTCCTCCAGTTACTCTGATATCTGAACAAAACTGAGGGATGGTACAGTTGCAGTCCCTGTTCAGAAACAACAATTGATGTTGTGGAAGAACTAACTGCTTGGTACATCCTGAGGCATGCTCAATAATCCAGGAAGAAAAATCCACCAAAGTTAAGTCAGGTCATCTGGACAGTTTCTTTTTGTTGAAATGTTTCATCTTTTATCCAAAAGACTTCATCAGTCCAATGAGCTACAACAAACTTAGTCTTATAAATAGCACCTTCACATAGTGGGTCAGGCAGTTTGATGGTGCTCAGGCAGTTTCTGGAGTCCACCCTCTCCCCTAACGACTTGTTTGAGACATTCATGGCCAAAGTGGTTCAAAACATCAAAGCTCACGCTCAATAATCCAGGTAGAAAAATCCAGGCTATTTATAAGACTGAGATTGATGTGGCTCCTAGAACTGATTAAATCTTTTGGCTGAAAGATGAAACATTTGAACAAAACAAACTGTCCAGAGGACCTGACTTAACTTGGCTGGATAACTCTTGCATTCAGGAAGTCTTCATCAATTCAGGGACAAGACTACAGAACCAAAGTCAAGTTGATATGCTGTTTACCTTTAGAATCTGAAAGTTATGCACCATAACTCATGTTCCCTGAAGGAGGGAACGAGGTGCAACACCATTGCTATGGGAATCAGCGCCTCCGTGCGGTGACCTGAAGTAATACACTCACGCCTTTACGGCATGGGCGTCAGCGTCGCGCCAGAGGCCCCGCCTTCTGGACATTTAAGCAGCTGACGCCCGTCCATCTTTCTCTAATAAATGCACTTCACCGAGAATTCAGCATTGAAAGGGCCATGTGTGTTGCATCTTGTTCCCTCCTTCAGGGAACATGAGTTATGGTGCATAACTTTCAGTTCCCTTTCATTTGGTCTCTCTGTGCAACACCATTGCTATGGGAACATAATTCATTATCTGAATAATCAGATAATGAAGAGAGGCAGAGAACATCTGCCTTAATACGGCAGGCATTTCCCAGCCGCTCTCCACAAGGTATGTAGAGAGCACAGCCTGAAAAGAAAAAATGCCACATGTAGAAACATCGTCCTGATGTTACCACTGGGCACATAGATGAAAACACCAGCTAGAGTCAGCATAAGCGTCTTCTGCTAGTGTGATTACTCCACATCTCCTTTTTCCCTGGAAAACTTGAGAAGCAGGAGGAAAAGAGCAAGGGACCTATTATGCCACTGGCAATCAGATGGCAATGTGGAGGTAAAAAACCCAGTACAAGCACAGGGTAACTTTCCAGGTCCCCAGGGGAAAAAAAAATTGTACAAGGGGCACGCACAAGTCCCTCATTTGCTTCTTGAACAGACAACCACTAGGACTGTCAAAGAGGCCCATCCTGATGTTGGAGAACTGTCAGGGGAACCCATCCACTAGAGCAACTCCCAAGTAAACATAAACACCAAGGGTGTCCCTTGTGTATGTTGTTGTTGTTGCTAAGAAGGCAACTGCCATGGTATCCCTGAACTTTGAGAAGTAGAGGTCACATTAGCCGTTTTCGCATTGGCCAGCCCTCAATGGTCCGGGCCGCCCCTGGGTGGCTCTGGGCCACCCACGTTCATTACGCATTTGCCGCAGAGCCGCCTTGAAGTGGGTGGGCAGTTCTCTGGAAGTGGGTGGGGTGCTCTCTTCACGTGGGTGGAGTGTTCGTGTTTTAAGAGAGGAGACTCGGCAAAAAAAATTGTTAGCTGGATATATATATATTAGTGTTTCTGAGTTTAATTTTTGTTAATAACTGATCACAAATCAGCTTATGTTACAACGTAAATAACAACGAAGCGCGCACCCATTTCCGCCTTTCAGCGCGACTTGAATGTCATTAAACAATAACTAATATTGTCTAACTGTTGCGCGCAGCCAGGGTTTTAAAATATAACTAATAATCTCTAACTTCTACGTGCAGCTAAAATGTTAAGAGAGTGATTCCTATATGGGTAAGGTGGACACCTGAAAATCCAGTCTGCCCCAATAGCTCAAAGTGTTAGAGCACTGCTGTTTTGACCGAGAGAAGCGGGTTCGCTTCCCGCCTGGGACAAAGTTATTTTATTATTTTTATTTTTTTTATTGGAGTAAATAAAAAGGAGTTTGTTAACCAAACAGACTCCTTTTTATTTAAAAGAAAATGTGAATTAAAAAGAAAAAAGTAAAATAACTGTCCCAGGCGTTCTCCCGGTCAAAACAGCCAGCAGTGCTCTAACGCTTTGAGCTATTGGGATGGACTGGATTTTCAGGTGTCCACCTTACCCATATAGGAATCACTCCTCTTAACATTTTAGCTGCACGTAGAAGTTAGAGATTATTAGTTATATTTTAAAACCCTGGCTGCGCGCAACAGTTAGACAATATTATTTATTGTTTTAGTTATTGTTTAATGACATTCAAGTCGCGCTGAAAGGTGGAAATGGGTCCGCGCTTCGTTGTTATTTACGTTGTAACATAAGCTGATTTGTGATCAGTTATTAACAAAAAATTAACTCAGAAAAACTAATTCAGCTAACAATTGTTTTAGGGGTTTCTGTAGTTAAATTTGAATGAAATTCAACCCTCGCGCTGAGGTTGTTTGAATGAGTCCCGCCCCAGCTGCAAACAACGAATCAAATGTGAGCAGTACATGACGTGAAACTGGGTCCGTCAGGGCTCGGCCCGATAGAACCACGGTGGACATGGTTCCAGAACAAGGGTGGATCCCGGGCAGAAAAGGTAAATGCGAATACGCCGAACCCGGGTTAGAAGGCATTACTGGTCGATCGCAGCGTGAAATTATTATTATTATTATTTTTTCGCAGCGTGACATTAAAAAAATTGTCAGCCAATCAAACATCCCGTTACTTGATTGACATACACGGCAACCAATCAGATGAGAGCTTTAGGTCATTACGCATGCAGTTTCTGAAAACAACGGCGCGAAGGTGAAACGCAGCGAAACATACCAAGCTAAAACAATCAGATTTCGGACTGTTCATGGAAAATACGACATGGACTTCCCACCCAAAAGCCAGGTGAGAAAGAGAAAGGTGGAGGAACTAAAATCCCTGTTCGGACAGCAGCAACTTCAAAGCGAAACGCCCCCACCATCTTCCGGGTGAGTGACGCTGTGATGTTTCTCTGCACGCTTAAACATACTGGTTGGGAGTTGACGTGGCTTTATTATTAAAATCATACGAGACACTTTTCATACAGCATAACCTCCTTGACTACTCTCTGTTCTCTGCACGTTTCCCTGTCCCGCAGCGCGAGCGTTTGCAAAACACACTTTCGCGCTGCGTTCAGGGACAGTCTGTAAAATACACCGCTGTAAATCTCCGTACCAAAAGAGCCATTTTTATGCCTTTGTTCACTAAATTAAACGTGTCCGGAGCCATAACAACCTGCTACAGCTGTGGTTATCAACTGGTGGCCTGTGGACCACTTTAGATTTGCTGGAGTTTTTTTTAGAGATGACATTATAAAGTTAAAAAAATATCTAATGATTTTTTAACATTTATTAATTAAAGTAAAAGACCAGATTCTTATAAAGAAGGGGGTGGGGATCAGTTTCTACCATCTTTTTTTTAAATAAATTAAAAAAAATCTATATTGCTGTCACCATCACCCCATTTGGTCCCTACGGGTTGGTGACCCCTGATTTATTACATGTGTTGTGCAATATTGGCTTATTCAGTTATGCAAGGTACATCAACATAGGTACATTGTACATAAAAAGAATCCTTAATACATTTGAAGATAATTATATGTTTTGCATTTTTGTATTGGGTAGATCTTTTTGACTTGTTTTTTTTATAAGTAGCTCGCATGCTGAAAAAGTGTGAGCACGCCTGTTTTAACCCATGACCAGAGCTGGTCCACGAGTCGTGGGTTCAGTCTTCATTCTGATTCCAAAAAGGCCCTCTTGAGAGGGCATTCGCTCCATAACTCAGTTCACTCGGAACATGAGTCATCCTGAGCGACAATAATCCTGGAGCGTACCATGTAAGCATCCTCTGTGTCAGGCTGAGGAGGGCTTGGGCTCTCACCCCCCTTCCCCAGTCAATGAAAGACACCGTGGTTTTGTTATCTGATTACACCAGGACGTGCTGTCCCGCAATCAGACCTTTACCAAAGAAGTATCTTGCTGACAGGAATACAGCCAACATCTCCAGGAAGTTGATGTACAATATATTTCCTGATCATTCCAGAGGCCTCGGGCATTCTGATTTCTACAGACTGCCTCCTCATCCTGTTTCCAGGGTGTCCGTCGTGATAATCACACGGGATGACACCTTACCTTACGGGACCCCTTCCGTGAACACGGACGGGTCCCCCCAAGGTTCCGGGGCCCTCATGCACTTTGAGATGATTCCAAACTTTTTTCTGCTCACCCAGATGGGGGCAGGTTATATTTGTTAGTTTAGCCATGCATACCGGACCCGCATCCTCACCAATGAGTGTGGCACACAGGGTATGGTTTCCGCCAAGAGGCCTAAAGAGGCATTGGCACGCTTACAGGGGAATCCGTTGATTCAGTTTAAACTTTTGCCAGGCAACGGCGAATCAAGGAAGCACGTTCCTCTGAGAGCCATGCCTTGTACCGGATGTTGTAGACCTGCACTCCCCGAAATACGGTAATCCGTGACTGGGTCGGGTCACTCCTTTTGTGGGTTTATGAAAAATCCGAGAGACTCCAGGTGAGAGATCACCCAGGAGTGTGACTGGGCCTGCTCCCGGCCAAAAACCAGGAGGTAATCCAGGTAGTTCATAATCCTGACTCCTTGATTCCTAAGAAGGGTCAGGGCTGCATCCAGACATTTAGTAAATGCATGAGGAGCAGTCTTCAAACCGAAGGGTAAGACTTTGTATTTATAAGCTTTCCCTTTGAAGGCAAAACCGGAAGAATTTCCTGTGCCTTCCAGACGCCCACATGGAAGCAGGCGTCTCTCAAATCCACTGTACATGCGTAGTCTCCAGGTCTCACGGACCGGAGGACCTGCCGCAGTGTCAATATTTTGAAATTGAAAAATTCTTGCTTTCCTGCCCAGAGTCCTGAGATCCAGGGCCGGTCTCAGGTATTCATCTCTTTTTGGGCACCAGGAATAACTTGAGCCCGCAACGCATCCCCTGGGAGGGATGTCTAGCGGCTGCTTGCTTCATTTGAGTGCGGAAGGGGTGGCCTTCGACCCCTCCCGCGTACTCTGGAGCAGGCTGGTCTGCCCAGCAGAAGACATCACGAGATCTGACTGTCTCAGGCAAAACTCGTGTGTCCCACTGCGGTTCGTAGTTTGGCCTAGTAGGTTGTGTTCCACCAAGTGGTGAGTTAAGAACCAGGGCAGGCTGTGCTCTGGAACTTTCATTCTTGTATATGCATGAACAACATGTTCTCACTCCCTACTCGTTATATATTGATGATAAGGGTCAGGGTCCCTCCGCATCACTTACTTGATACGTCGGGTCGCTCCTTCTCGTCATTTTTGGTGTGCAGGGTGCTCTCATTGGTTTGTTTGGGGTTCAAGGGTCAAATAAAAGGTGAATGGTTAAGTTTAGGGTTTGTTATAAGGTTAGGCTTAAGATTTAAATTTTGCCAGAAAAATCATTCCATTTCATAAAAAATAAGTAAATATGAAAGTGCTTCACTATCCAAACCGGAAGAGAAGATCACAACTTAACATTACCCTGCACACCAAATAATGATGAGAAGGGGCGACCCGACGCGTCAAGTATGCGACGCGGAGGGACACTGACCCTTATCATCAATATATGACGAGTAGGGAGTGAGAATGAGTTGGCATGAAACAGTGTTTGTTTTTCATTACACATACAGTAGACGGGATATTGTTTAGTGCGCACGCACATATACTCAGCTCCTTGTAGTATTTTACAAGTGAAGTCTGGGCTCAAAAGGTCAGGTTCCCGTGCTGCGTGAGCGGGCAAACCTGAGGCCCTGTTCCCATTTTGGGAGCAGGACACATTCAGTAGTGTGAAATAGATGGTAGTGGTTAGGGCGTTTGACTTGGGACCCGAAGGACGTTCGCGTCCCGGCCACTACACACCTTGGGGTGTCTATGAGTGCACACCTATTTCTCCAGCTCCCCGAGCGCCCTCTGGCTGCTCACTGCACCACCTGGGGTGGTTGGGTTAAATGCAGAGACCAATTTCGTCTGTGTATGGGAAACATACGCAGATGACAGACAAACACATTACTGTATTATTGTCGTGTGTGGATGACAACCACAGCAGACTAGTTATGTTTAGGGCGCACACAAGCGCCACCAGCTCCTTGTAGCATTTTACAAGTAAAGTCTTGGCTCAAAAGGTCAGGTTCCCGTGCTGCATGAGCGGGCAAACCTGAGGCCCTGTTCCCATTTTGGGACCAGGACACATTCAGTAGTCTGAGATTTTATTGTCGTGTGTAGATGACAACCACAGCAGACAAGTTGTTGTTTAGGGCGCACACACGCGCCACCAGCTCCTTGTAGCGTTTTACAAGTGAAGTCTGGGCTCGAAAGGCCAGTTTCCCGTACTGCGTGAGCGGGCAAACCTGGGACCCTGTTCCCATTTTGGGACCAGGATACATTCAGTAGTCTTGAGATTTTATTGTCATGTGTGGATAGCAATTTTTCTTTATTACACAGGGGTCTGAGTGTTCTTGTGTGTTTAGACGTTCCGAACCAGCTAGTCTGTGTTCCTTAAAAACACAGAAACTGGTGGTAAAAACTAGGCATTTACTCTCCTTCTGTGAGTGAGAGCGCCTGTAATGGTGCAGGGGCATCTCCTTTCCTCTTCTTTTGCTGGTGGCCCCTTGCAGCTCCTGTAGCTTTTCTGCCTGGTGGGCCTACGATACCGACGCCACTTGTCCTTGTCCATCCCGCCAGGGTCCCTCGGGCCCTGGAATGGTTTAACAACAGAGAGTCATCCATAGCCTCATGGGTGGATAAGTTCTCAGGGTCGTCGATGTTGCAAGGAAAAAACTACCAGGTAGCGTATCTGAACAGGCAGCTGAAAATCCTCCTCCTGGACTGTGCTGGACAGAGTCTCCTCGTTAGCCGGGGCTAAACGTGGAGGTACTTATGAGCCCGCTGGCGGTACTAAGACGGGCCCTCGGGCAACGTAGCATCGGTAAAAAACACTTCGTCATGCGATGAATTCTACCGTCGATTCGTAGGATAGCGGAAAAGGCAAAATATGAGAAGGTTAGCTAGCACAGTGTTTTTCAACCTTTTTTGAGCCAAGGCACAGTGTTTTCATTGAAAAAATCCCGAGGTACACCACCAACCAAAATTGTAAACATAGATACACTGTACTGTATCCGCCTACATTAAATATATAGTCATTCTTATCAAAGTGTCTTGAATAGGAATGAAATGAACACAAAAATGTATTTTTATCATGTTTTATATTTCTTATTTCAAAGTGCACTTAACATGAAATTGCACTTAACATGCCTTGAAATAAACCTGAACAGTGCCACAACAATGTGGTCTTAAAATTAAAGAGGATGAAATTGCACTTAACATGCCTTCAAATACACCTGAACAGTGCCACACCAATGTGGTCTTAAAATTAAAGAGGATGAAACTGCACTTAACATGCCTTCAAATACACCTGAACAGTGCCACACCAATGTGGTCTTAAAATTAAAGAGGATGAAACTGCACTTAACATGCCTTCAAATCTACCTGAACAGAAAACACACACACAAAGCTCTTCCTCAACAGCTTTCAGTCTCTCTCTGCTTTTAGTTTTCATGGCAGTTAGGCTGGAGAAGCTCACTTTGCACAGATATGTTGTGGAAAATGGGAGCAATGTCAAAATAGCTAAAAGTAAATCCAAAAGAGATGTAAGCCTTACTGTACAGTCTCACGTTCACAGTTTCTGCCTTCTTCTGATTTCCACTTGGGCCTTCATCTGGGTCCGTATTTTGTCCAGGGACCAGACCGGATTTAGTATTTTTTCTTTTGAAAAAGTTTTCCATCGCTGTTTGTTTGAGAAGATCCTCGCTGTTGGTTTGTTTTGCTCACTGCTCACGTCACGTTCATGCACCGCTACTTCTCTTGTTTTAATGTGCGACGCTATGCTCTATACTGCCACCTATCGCGCGGTAAGGAAATTACACCAGTTAATAAAAATTTCATAATTTACTAATTTTTCACGGCACACCAGACGATCTCTCGCGGCACACTGGTGTTCCGCGGCACACTGGTTGAAAAACACTGAGCTAGCAAGCTAGTCCAAGCATTTTCACATACCTCACGATGGAGTCCTTCGTTGTCCGCTCGTAGCCGCACTAATCGTGTTAGCAGCGCTGTCCTCCGCCACGTGTTGTTGTGGGTGCCCCTGGTTAGCCATGCTAACCGTGGGAGCTAGCCAGATAACGGCAGAGTTATTCCGTTTCCACTCTCCTTTCTCCTGGGTCATCTGCGAGAAAAGCTTTGAGTGTCCTTGCGTGTAGCCTCCCAGAGCAGAGCGGACAGCCCTCGTGGGTGTCCGTTGCTGAAAAGGGGGGTATCCAGATCCGCTGAAGCAGGTTCGGGAGCCGGAGCTCACAGCCTGCCAAGGTTCCTTGTCCGAGGACGTCCTCTCGCCGAGCTGCTCGGGGCTGCTGGCCTGTTAGCTTCGTCAGCTTAGCAGGTAGCATGCTTCGCAGTTAGCGTTCGCTAACCGAGCAGTAGAAAAGCAGAAGAGAAAAAGGCATGGGAGCTGGGGCTCGCTGACCTGCTGGTCTTCTTTGACTTTTGGGTTTTCGCATTACCTTCTCGGGAGCCGTGGCTGAGAAGAGTTAAGCTCGTCCTGAGACGTCTCCTTCCTCGTGTCGCTTTCGCCGGCTAGCCTGCTAGTTTTTAGCATGGTAGCGGTGTCGCGCAGTCGTCGCCTTCGCGCGAAGCGTTCTGTGGAGATAGGAGAAGAAAACTTCGGGATGAAGAAAAATGTGCCGGGCCAGCCTTCGCCAGCCCAGCAGTCCGCAGTAGAAGATTATCTGTATGCTCTGTGTAGGGAGCGAGCTCACCTCTGATCGAGCGATGAAGATACAGAGAAGATCCGAGAAGAGTGTTTCAGGTATTTGCGAGGTGAAGGGCAAAAAGAGAAAGATGGACGGGCGTCAGCCGCTTAAATGTCCAGAAGGCGGGGCCTCTAGCGCAATGCTGACGCCCATCCCGTAAAGGCGTGAGTGTATTACTTCAGGTCACCGTAAAGAGGCGCTGATTCCCATAGCAATGGTGTTGCACCGAGAGACAGAATGAAAGGGAACATTCTCCAACAACACTAACATCCTTGTGAGATACTAATGTAAAGGTGTTGCAACACATTTGTAAATGGTAAATGAACTGCACTCATAGCAGCTTGTTTTCTTATCAAGATACTGAAACCACTTTACACTACAGTCTGTGCCCTCATTTACCTTCATTTATTTCATACAGCACTCTACTACAGGTAGTCCCCGATTTACGAGCGCTCTGATCTACGAGGTTCCAGACTTACGAGC
This sequence comes from Garcialebias charrua, assembly GCA_038048925.1. Taxonomy (NCBI): domain Eukaryota; kingdom Metazoa; phylum Chordata; class Actinopteri; order Cyprinodontiformes; family Rivulidae; genus Garcialebias; species Garcialebias charrua. Next base: position 11,150 of record JBBPBX010035382.1, read on the forward strand.
TGGCGAATTATTGGAAAAAACGCAAAAAATACTGAGTTTTCCTGTGTTTTTTCACCACAGTTCGTTAGCTAAACATGTGGACACACGTTTCCGATCATTTTTATGCACTCATAAGCAGTTTTTCGATGAAAAACGAGTGTTTGTAGTCGCGCTAGCAAAACCGTTCCAATTTACGAGCGAATTTCCGGACTTACGAGAAGCGTGGCGGCCGTTCCAAATTACGAGATTTCCGGTTTACGAGCGCCTCGTTGTAACGGATCTCGCTCGTAAATCGGGGACTGCCTGTATACATTTGCAAAGACTAATCAGAGCTTAAGATCACCGATGCACCGTTGCATTCATATGCAGCACAACTTGTGCAGTAAATATACATTGCTTGCAGTTTGGTGCAAACCCAGACCAATATTTTTTTGGTCTAATACTCTGAACAATCTAGTTTTTTTTTTCTGCACAAATCTTCTCTTTACATTTTTGAATTTACCAAATTTTTTGGCCTATAAGTTTAGTTTTTTTTTGCATAATTTGCATGCCCTGCAACTTATGTGCTGAAGCGATGTATTTATAGATTTTTTTCCCATATTTATAAACCAATTTTTGGCTGATATCTGACTGTTTTCAATCATTCTGTCTGAAAATATTTAACACTACTATTTTTAGCTGCTAGATGGCACTCGAGTGGTATGGTATGCTGTTTCATCATGTAATAGGTAAAAGTGGCTATTAAAGAGGCACTCAACCCACTGTGAAACGGTCACCCCGCCCCCAGACCAAATTCAAACTCCTCATGAAAATGGGAGTGTCGAGAGACAAGGAGGGGAGGAGCTGGGTGGTTGTGCTGCGTTCACTTCCCCTCTAGCAACAAACTAAAACAAACTAAAACTCTAGCAAACAACTTACAGCAAGCAACAACAAAGAATAATTATGTAGATGCATTTATCTATTCTCACCCGATCTATCCAAAACAAAAGGCCTAAAAAAAATGAAAATAATACCACAAGGTATTCTGTGAGCGGGGATCGAACCTGGGTGTCTCAGATCCCAAACCTGCACTTCCACCACTGCCCCAACTTGGCATACATGCTTCACTCGTCCATCGCACCATAAGAAAACGAATTCAACCAAATAGTTTCGATGCCGTGAAAAGTATTCTTAAAATAAATAAGTTAAAATATACAAATAACTAGTGCGATTCCAAAAACTATAATATGCGTTGTTGCAGTACTTTTCCGGCTTGTAATGTACCACTTCCATATAAAGTATGAACTGCACCATGGACCTTCCCATCTCTGCAGGGGATTGGCTCTGCTTGAACCACTGTCGTGATGACAGAGTGAGAAAACACGTCACAGTGAGAATCCTAGACCAATAAGAAAATCAAGGTGCAATTCCTCTGTTCAACCCATAGGATTACCGTAAACACGTTTTTAGACCAAATCTTGCCGATTTAAACTAATACGCACAAATATATGAAGATTAACACAGACATAGTGCTATACAACATTTTAGACACATTCTAGGGAGTTTATCAGCTAAAAAAAGTTAATTTTGAGTTTAGCCCCTCTTTAATGACACAATCTGCTTGCCACAACCTGTCACCTTCGTCCAGCTCGCCTGGAGCAACCGTCAAATCAGCTTCATTTTGCTGTGCCCCCCCAGTGAAACACCGCTAATTTGACCGTTAAAATGCATTTATTAAGTAAAAGTTTAACTGAGACACACCTTTACTATAATTTCAAGGAAACAAATAATTGTTTTAGGTGCTTATCTTGTTCTTTTTTGAAGAAATGTGCAGCGTTCCTCCTTCCTTATTTTCTCACTCAAGAGTGCACTCCCGGAGCACCGAGGCAGCTAATACTTTAGATAATGCAGCTGATTTGACCATTAAAGTGCATTTATTAAGCAAAGGTTTAACTGAGACGCACCTTAACTATAATTTCAAGGAAACAAATAATTGTTTTGACGTGTTAATCTTGTTACATTCTTGTTAAAGTCATCCCGTACACACTCTTGCGGCTGCCATTTGGCAGCCAATCAATTTTTGGCAAAGCACCAGCCCACATTTCCGGGTTGTCAGCGGTGATGCAAAATAGATGCAACTCAAAGGGAGAAGCGGCGTGTACGGCAGAAAATACAGTATATTCTATTTCTCTGTGGTTAAATTTTCATGGTTAATTGTTCCAAACGCATGGTTAGAGAAAGGAACAAACGAAACACCAGATCCTCTCAGAGTGTTTCAGCTGAGTTGAAAGTTAATTTCTTTGTGAATTTTGCAAAAGTAGTTTAAAAACATAAATTCCTTTGGTATATTTGCTGGGTTTAATGGGTTACAGTTACTGTGCATACCAAATATAACAATTTAAATTTCACTTTTTATCTTAACACCAGTGTCAGCAGGGCTTGCAGAGAATTTTGCAATCTTTCAGAGGACGCTGCAGTATGTAGAGGTTCTGTGGGTCAAAACACTCTGGCATCCTCTCCAATACATCCAAACTGTCTTTTAAAAATACTAACAGTTTTTATCTTATAATTATAAAACAACATGACCATCTGAAATAGATTGAACTGTAAGATCTGTAACTTTGAGCTTTTCTCTCCAGTTTTTTGTGCAACAAACTGATAAATGTTGAATAAATTGCCAGATATTCCATGCAAGACATATTTAAGAGACTGCAAACAAATGAATAAATGAACAATAAACTTTTGCAGATGGACCCGAAAGCTAGCTAAATTTTAAACCATTTGACTCAACAGAAAAATTAAGCAACATATTTTATCGTAACTAAATGATGACTGACGATGAAATATTTGTGTAATAATCTGTTTTTGTTTGCACTGGTGTACTTTGTAAATGTTTTGGAATATAAATTTACCTTTTTCTTACCTAGTAAGAAAAAGCTAAAGAAAAAGGTAAAGAAATGTACCTTTTTCTTACCTAGTAAGAAAAAGCTAACGATTGATGCTCTTTTTAAGATTGACGATTTTGAAGTATGCAGGGTAAGTGAGGTGAAGTTTTTGGGTGTAATCAGAGCCATATAAAGTGAGAGTTGCGACACTTCCATAGAGTTCCGTTGTAAGAATGGAATGCGGAAGTCACGTGGGTCATGGAGGGGGCGATTTGTTCCATGGCTGTTTTATAGTCTGACTCTGCCTGCAGTAGCGCTCCGTCGCCGCCAGAGGGCGCAGCTCCACAAGGTTTCCATAGCCGTTGTTTGGAACGATTGACCGCCTATCGGCGACATCAAAGAGTGTCAGAACTCTCTATATATATGGCTCTGGGTGTAATTATTGATGAAAAGTTGTCATGGAAACAACACATACATTTTGTAAAAACTAAAATATCTAGGTCTATGGCAGTGCTATATAGAGTTAAAGATTTACTAAATGATAAAGCATTATATTTGTTATACAATGCAATTATACTCCCTCCCTTAATTTACTGTATAGATGTTTAGGGTACAGCGTGCAAAACTGTAACCAAACCTATTTTTATTTTACAGAAGAGAGCCACACGAATTATTGCAAGAAAACATTACTGCCATCCATCAAATGTTTTGTTTTATGGCTTGAAGTTGTTGAAGTTTTATGATTTGGTTGACTATAATATTCTTTTAGTATTATACAAAGCTCAGAATTTCAATTTACCCTTAAATATCCAAATGCTTTTTGTAAAAAGGACTAGTACTTATAATCTCAAGGGAACAGATCTTTTTGTTATGCCACAACACAGAACCAGTTTAAAGAGTAGGTCTACTTTAGTACAAGGAATAAGACTGTGGAATGGTTTGGAACCTGATATTAAAATTGCAAAATCAATATCTATATTTAAGAAAACGATTAAAACAAATTTTTTGAACAAATATTCATAAATTAGATCATATGCAAATTACTATATATGGTATTGTGTGAGAAATAATTTAAAATCTTATTTTTTGCGATTGCTGTTTGAATTGATTGTATGAATTAATTTTGTTGAAGAAGGGGCAGATATAACAAGATTTTTTTCTTCTTCTGACTCCTTTCATTTCATGTATTTTTTGATTTTATATTGTGTTTTTTTGTAAACATTACTCTTGTATTTTTAAAATTTGAAATGAATAAATTGCTTAATTGATTGATTGATTGATTGATTGAATATTTTGGCGACGCCAGGGAAGATTGTAGTAGAATCTGACCTTTAGGGGTGCTTAGCCCCAGTGTTGATAATGGCTCTTGGCATTTGTAAAGTTAGGGGAACACACTGGTGGAAAGACTGGGGGTCCTCCCCCAGAAAATTTTGAATAAAGTAGATGCCATTTTCTACATTCTGGTGTATTCGAACAGGTTTTTAAACATCTACGTTTACCTCCATAAGTAAACACTTGATTCATTAACTATTTTAGAGAGCAACAAGTAGCGCTAAACTATCGGTGTGCAGACAGGCTAGCTAAAATGCTACAGATGAAGCACTCTACTTTACATTACCCTAACAGGTTGTACAAAATCTGTTTGGTGTTAACTGATCATAACAAACAAAAACTAAGCTTTTGCAACCAGAAGTCACAACATATATCTAAACACACAAAACAAAGCACAACTAGCTTTGAGCATTAACCTTTAATTTAACCATCAAGCATGCAATTTGATTATGACAAAGTGGAGGATTTACTTGCAGTTACCTTCGTACAGATAAACGTGGTACTTCCGGTTTAAAACTGTTGTATTTAGCTGCTCATGGGCTTAGCCACAGGACTTTATCCATATTTTATATTTCACCAAACTCCATTTAAGCTTTGGAAATGGAATAAACTGTACTCTACCCTCTACACACTCAGGGTAACACTGCCTGAATTGTATGTTCTCTACTGAGAACATTTACCCATTTATTGTGGTGATTTTTCACAAACTCCCTGATAGAGTATTTCATCATTGATCGTATAAAACTTATTACTTTAATGTACTCTGACACAACCATGACCTAGCTTACTTCAATCAAAGTTCTCTGTTTGCACCAACACTTTATCTGAAAAGTACAAACATGCTGTTTTACCTGAATGCAGAACAAACGAGTCCTTAAGTTTTGATCACGATTAAGACAATTTGATATGATGTTCCTGCTTGAACAGAACCATGACTTCTCGTCTGTTTTTATCTGTGAACTGTCAGAGACTTGTGTTACTCATCAACTCCTCCTCTATCTTCAATAAATACGCACGCACAAGCCGGACCAACTCGGATTTTGCTGGCAACACGTTTTGAAATCCAATTTCAAAGGTGCATAGAAAGCATATCCCCTTTGCAAAGTTTATGGTCAGTGTTTAACTCAATTCTTGTCTCTTTTGTGTGGTTCTTATTTAAGGTGAAGGTGTTTAAAAGTCCTATCACTCCCTCTGACAGCAAAGTGTTCATAATGCAAAACCCCGTTAATGTTGTTGGAGGAAAAGGGGGTGGAGCTCCTGCGGGTAAGGGGCGTTTCACTTCCAGGACAAATTGAGATCTCTGATTGGTCAGTTGCTGGCAAGCCTGCTGGACTGATTGACAGGTGGCATTGAGGCTCTGACTCATGTAAAAAAAAAAAAGATTTTAATGACTTGTTTAAGACTACCATCATTTATTCCATATTTATTACAAATTTATTAAATATTTTGGTGAATCTAAGTTTTGAGAACTGAGTTTCCTTACAAAATCATAATAATGATTTCTTTATTTTTCAGTGGTGCTGAGTTAAAATAAAAGAAGCTGAAATCACCACTGGGTGATGCCCCATCTTAAAAACAAAGAATAAACGGATGTACATCTAAAACAAATTTACTTTTGGAGTCAGTCTATTTCAAGATGGCCACCTTAGCTAGATGACTTTGGGAAACAAAAAAAACAACAACAAAAAATCTGTAAATCAGCCATTTCTACAGATATCAAGCCAAAGTTTGATGTTGTTGTAGCTGAGAGTCATCACAGAACAAGCTCAGCATCAGTTTTTATCATGAAAGCCTGCAGGTGCTATGCATTCCTACAGTAAATGTTTCAGTAAACATTTTAAAGCCTCTCACACTCCCTCCCATGTTGCTGCATCTCTTCAGAACAAGTTCTCCATCAACTCCTTTCCTTTCCTCCACATTCCCTCCGTACACGTGGACATGTTTTCATTAAGAAGGGCAAAAGTTAAAAGTCTTTAATCTCTCTGCCTCTGTCTCTTTCAGTCTTTCCTGTATGTGTTCCTTGAAAGCCTTTGTGTTTATATCTTGTGCTTTCTGCTGCTGCAAACACAATTTTTCAAGAAGAGACTAATATAAAGAGTTCAAGTTGTGATTAAATGAACGTGGAGTGTAGGAGGGAGGCTAATGTTCAGTGTTGTCTGCCTGATTAAAGCATAGCAAACAAGTGATTGCTATGCAGCTCTGCTCCTCGCTGTCAGCTCAGACACAAGGCTGCTCTCTGTTTTCCCTCTGCATCTCCCCATGCACTTCTCTATCTTCAACCGTTTCATTTTTCTCCATGCTACATTTTGCAGATTCCACTTCTATTTCTAGTTTTTATTTGAGCAAATCTGAGGGTTGGTGGATCCCTACTTGTTGTCTGAGTGTTGACATCTCAATTCTCGTGTCTCTTAGTATGCATCCAAATTAAAATCCACCTGTCTCCCTCCCTGTGTCCCCTTCAGATGGCATTAGCTCCTTTGATTTCCCCAGCTCAGTTACCGTGCCGACGGCCAAAATTCAATTACTGCAGACAGTGTGAAAATCTGAGGCCACTGATTGGTCACTGCAGGCCTCTATTAAGTGAGCTTAACAAAGGGGACGGTGGGATAATCCCAGAAAAGGAGTGAGTGGTTAAATGTGAGACATGATAAAGAAAGAGGTAATTGGAAACAAAGAAGGGAGAGCAAAAGGTAGAGGTAAATTAAATGGATAAATGGAAACTATTCTCCAATCTTTTGGAGCCAATGCTATCGTCAAAACAAGCAGTACGCTGATGTCGCTGAGGGATTTGAACAGCGAAAGTTTGTGGTTCTTATGATGTGTTTTTCTGGACTGGAAATGCAAGCAACTTTTCGATTTCTGTGCAATAAATTCAAAAGGGTAGGAGTTACACTGTGTAGAAGAACAGAGGTAGGTCATTTATTTGTTTGTTTGTTTATTTATTTTTGATTGTCAGAAGCAGTGCAGAGCAATATTTTTGGGTATCACTTTAAAATAAGGCTCCCCTTATACATGGCTAATAAATAGCTGTTTTTTTTTTGCTACATTTCCTTCGAATTATCCTTTTAATTAGCATTTCATTTTCACTTGTTACAAAAAAAATTGTATGCATCCTTTTTAATTGTCTATTGTTGTTGGTGTTGTCGTCAGTTGTCATCCCTCTTTGTTAAAATTCTGGTCTGTCTTGTAAATGAGCCCCCGAGACACAATGGGATTAACCTGTACAGTATACCGGTAAACATAGGTTGAATGAAAATGGATTATAGGTATGTTGTTGTTTCATCTATAAACACTTTATAAGTCATTACTAACTGCTTGTTATGCATTAATTAAGGGTGACCGAGACAAAACTGACCAGTTTCTTGCCAAATAGTGAGCCAAATCTTTTCACCTATATTTTATCTAGAGTTGTTATATTAAAAATTTCAGAATAGAGTTACTACCTTATAAGCACAATAAGCATTTTTAAACCTATTTATTTACGATATTTTTGTTGTAGATACTTATATATGCAGTGATCATGAAGTGTTTAAAGAGGAAATAGGAACATATCTATAAACTGTTTATTAGCCATGTACAAGGGGATTCTTATTCTAAAGTGGTACCAATTTTTGTGAGTGCAGAAAGTATTTTTTTCCAGCACCAGGCACAACAACAGAGACAGGGGGTGGCCAATGGTGGCCTTGGTCACCATAGATTAATCTTTGACCACCCCACCCGCCACCACAATAATGTGAATAAATTATACTTAAAAGCAAAATAAAAAAATAGAAAGCATCCTGTATATTATATATATATATATATATAAATATATATATATATATATATAT
>JBBPBX010035383.1:0-32092 GCA_038048925.1 Garcialebias charrua
TTACTCTTACGTTTGTTGCTAATATTTAACTCCTTGTGCACACAAACACTATACGCATAGCTTTTTATAAGACCGGTTACCCAAATACAGTTTCACTTAGATATAAGTGCTTGTAGTATGAACTCAAAGCACTTAAAACTGTATTTTACTGTCGACATCAAAGGCTGTTTTAATAATCCAATTATATTCCAATTTGACTGTCAGCTTATGTAAACCATTTAAAATTCAATTTGTAAGCAATGCAAACAGCCCAAAACCTGCAGGTTTTTTTAGTATTTGTCCTTAGTGGCAAAAGAAAGAAATAAATCCTCAGTTTACAGGTTCTACAGCCCTGATCCACCGAACACTTCCTCCACCAGCTGAGAAGGAAAGAAATCACATATACAATAAAATAAAACATATTTACCAAAGGGCCCAATATTTCTTCCAGTCTCAGTCAGCAGAAAAAGGCAGCCAGATCAAAGGGCCAACCGTACGGGCCATCAATTGTTGAGGCAAACACTGATCCTCATATTAAATAATTGAGACGAGGAGACCTTTCTTCTCTTTGCCAGCAGGAGGAATTCTTTTAATAAGTTAATATGGAACAAATACAGCTGAACAGTCTATACCAAATCAAATCCGAATCCCTCTCCAGAATAGCAATGGAGATTCATTTATACCCTTCATCTGACGTCAGTAGAGGAGTTTACTTCCCGACAGGGAAGAAATGAAAATAATTCTGGGAAACGCAGGGACAGTGTACTTCCTTACAAGGAAACATAAACAGTTCAGCTTATCTGCTTCTCGTCAGAGGGTAAGAGTTTTTCCCTCGCATGAAGGAAAACAAGTTTAAGATTAATGACTTTGTTATTGTGGTTCTTTACCAGATGTTCTATGAACTCTTGAACTTTTGTACGAGTGTTGGATTTCTGAACTGACTAATGTTTACCAAGTCCTACAATATATATCAAAACCTACAATGTGTATCCAGAAAATATCCAATACTAGGATATATTATGTATGGGTATCCAAAAAATATCCAATACTAGGATCTATGACAGATATGTATAAGGAAAATATCCAATAGTAGGATCTTTCTCATATGGGTATCCAGAAAATATCCAATACTAGGATCTTTCAGGTATGGGTATGCATAAAATATTCTATACTAGGATCTATCATAGATATTCACTCGGAAAATATCCAATACTAGGATTTATTAAGTATGAGTATCCAGAAAATATCCAATATTAGGATCTATCAAAGATGTGTATCTGGAAAATATCCAATACTAGGATTTATCATAAATGGGTATCCAGAAAATATCCAATACTAGGATCTATCACAGATGTGTATCCGGAAGATATCTAATACTATGATTTATTATGTATGGTATCATGAAAATATCCAAATGGATTTATCACAGATGTGTATCTGGAAAATATCCAAATACTAGGATTTATTATGTATGGGTATCCAGAAAATATCCAATACTAGGATCTATCACAGATGTGTATCCGAAAAATATCCAATACTATGAATTTTTATGTATGGGTATCATGAAAATACCCAAACGGATTTATCACAGATGTGTATCCGGAAAATATCCAATACTAGGATTTATTATGTATGGATATCCGGAAAATATCCAATATGTGGATCTGTCTGATGTGTATCCGGAAAATATCTAATACCAGGATTTATTATGTATGGGTATCCAGAAAATATCCAATAATAGGATCTGTCACAGATGTATATCTGGCAAATATCCAGTGCTAGGATTTATTATGTATGGGTATCCGGAAAATATCCAATATGAGGATCTGTCAGACGTGTATCCGGAAAATATCTAATACTAGGATTTATTATGTATGGGTATCCGGAAAATATCAAATACTAGGATCTATCACCGATATGTATCCGACAAATATCCAATGCTAGGATTTTTTATGTATGGATATCCGGAAAATATCCAATATGAGGATCTGTCAGATGGGTATCTGGAAAATATCCAATACTAGGATTTATTAAGTATGGGTATCCAGAAAATATCCAATAGTAGGATCTATCACAGATATGTATCCAAAGAATATCCAATACTAGGATCTGTCACAGATTTGTATCCGGAAATATCCAATGCTAGGATTTATTATGTATGGGTATCCAGAAAATATCCAATACTAGGATCTATCACAGATATGTATCTGGAAAATATGCAGTAGTAGGATCTTTCTCATATGGGTATCCAGAAAATATCCAATACTAGGATCTCTCAAGTATGGGTATGCATAAAATATTCTATACTCGGATCTATCGCAGATGTGTATCCCGAAAATATCCTATACTAGGATTTATCATGTATGAGGATCCAGAAAATATCCAGTACTAGGATCTATCACAGATGGGTATGCGTGGGATATCCTGTACTAAGATCTGTTACAGATGAGATCTCCCCGTATACCACCGGAAACATATTGGATATGTGGCAGATACGGACACTTGCATACTGTTGTATCTCCCACGGATATTAGGCCTTTTCGTCCAGTGAGGGGGTGGGGCTATACTAATGAGGACCGCGTGACGAAACGCGGTCACGTTTAAAACACGCCTAAAAAATCCTGAAACAGAAAAATGTTTATACACAGTTTGCTCTATAACTCCAAAATTAATTGAGCTACAATTTTGAGACTTTTTACTCATTTACAAGATTACAGTTATGACATTTATAATGTTTATTGAAGAAAATGTTGAAATTCACTTTACACGGTCTTTAAGGGGGACGAGAAGATGTTCTGATTTTGAAATAGAGTTTTTGGTACCGACGAGAATGACTTCTGTTTTGTTGCTGTTTAGTTGAAGGAAATTGTTAGAAAACCAGTGATTAAGCTCAATGAGACAGTCGGTGAGGATGGAGGGCGGGTGGGTGGAGTTAGGTTTTGATGACAAGTAGAGCTGCATGTCATCAGCATAACAGTGGAAATGGATGCCATGTTTGCGGAAGATGTGGCCTAGAGGAAGGAGGTAAATGATGAAGAGGAGGGGTCCGAGGACAGAGCCTTGGGGGACACCCGTGGAGACAGGGGAAGACTGGGAACGGAAGGATTTAAGCTGAATGAATTGAGTGCGGTCAGAGAGATAGGAGGTGAACCAGTCTAACGGGGTACCTGAGATGCCGATGGAGGTTAGTCTGTTGAGGAGGATAGAATGACAGATGGTGTCGAAGGCAGAACTTAGATCAAGAAGAATGAGGATGGACAGAAGACCAGAGTCAGCAGCAAGAAGAAGGTCGTTAGTAATTTTTACTAGAGCTGTTTCGGTGCTATGGTGGGGGCGAAATCCAGATTGAAACTCTTCATAAATGTTGTTGTTGGACAGGTGAGAGTGAAGTTGACTAGCAACAGTTTTTTCAAGGATCTTGGAGATGAAGGGCAGATTGGAGATCGGACGAAGATTACTGAAGTTGGTGAAGTCAAGACCTGGTTTCTTGATGATGGGGGTGATGGCAGCAGATTTGAAGGCTGTGGGAACAATGCCAGAGGTTAGGGAGGAGTGGATGATATTAGTGATGATAGGGAGCAGAGACGGGAGACAGGATTTAACAAGAACTGTGGGGAATGGGTCAAGTTGACAGGATGAGGACTTGGACTTGCTGATAATGTCTGCAATGTTATCAGCAGGGGGGAGGGAGAAGACAGAGAAAGGGAGGGAGGGAGGGGGGAGTTCAACAAGGATGCTGGGGGCAGTATTTGGTCCAAGGTGTTTATGAATTGAAATAATCTTTTCATTGAAATATGACATAATGGAGTTGCAAAATTCTGTGGAAACCATGTGAGAGGGCAGGGAGTTAGGAGATGAGACAGAACGGTGGAGGAGAGAGAACAATGTTTTTGAATTACCAACATTAGAACTGATGATGTCAGAGAAGTAGCTGGATTTGGCTTGAGAAATACTGTTCTTGTAATGGACGAGGTGGTTTGCATAAAGTTCCTTGTGAATTGTGAGACCGGATTTTTTATAAAGACGCTCTAGCCGCCGACCTTTTGTTTTCAGGGATCGGAGTGCTGGAGTGAACCAGGGTGCAGAGTTGGAGAAGGAAACAGTCCGGGTTTTCAGGGGAGCAACAGAGTTAAGGATGTTGGTTAGGCTGGTGTTGTATAATGTGACAAGATCATCTGGGTTGGAGGAGCTGAAGGTGGAGAGGGTATCATTAATATGAGATAAGAGAGTGTCATGGTTGATATTCTTGATATTACGGAAGGAAAGAGTGCGTTGAGGTTTGTCTGAGGAAAATTTAAGAATAACAGTGAATGAAATCATCAGGTGATCAGTAAATGGGAGTTCATCAGAAGAACAGTTAAGAGGAGAAAGTCCAGAGCAGCAGAGTAAGTCCAGTGAGTGACCCATCTTGTGTGTTGGAAAGTTGATGAATTGTTGAAAGCCACAGCTATCCAGGCAAGATGTGAAGTCTCTGGTGAGGGGGTTGTTCAAATCATCAAAATGAATGTTGAAATCACCCAGCAGGATAACATTGGGTGAAAGAGCTGTTAAATGGGCCATTAGTCCAGCAAAGTCATTCATCTAGAACCAGACCAAACCATTCATTTATGTGCCTTACTGCATATGCCACTTTGCCTCTATACCAACATCAACTACCTCATACATATACTGTGTACATTAACTCATATGTTGCTTATTCACTCTTTGCAAATGTCAATACCAGAACCTTCAGTTTATTTTATAGATATACGTTTTATACTTTTTATACTACTATGCAAAAACTCAGGACAGTATTACACTTTTATTATTTCATTTTATGCTTATACCATACCATACCATACCATACCATTTTATTTATAAAGCACTTTAAACAGGAACAAGTCCACACCAAAGTGCTGGACAAACAAACACGCAACAGGCAACACATACAATGAAGTACAACACGAAAAACATAAAAACATTGCAGATCATAAATCAAACGATCCAGTACAAATCAGCTGGCATTGAAAGCGATGGAGTAGTAGTGAGTTTTTAACCGGGATTTGAAAACCGAGAGGGAGGGGGCCTGTTTGATGAGCAGCGGTAACTCGTTCCAGAGTCTTGGGCCTGCTACAGAGAACGCCCTGTCACCCCTGCGCTTAAGGCGAGTTTCTGGAACTATTAAGAGTACCTGATCCTCTGACCTCAAAGCACGTGGAGGGACATATGGGTGTATCAGATCCGAGAGATAGGCGGGGGCGAGACTGTTCAGCGATTTGTAGACATACATGAGAATTTTGAATTGGATTCGAAGATGAACCGGTAGCCAGTGAAGGGAGGCCAAGACTGGTGTAATGTGCTCTCTTTTGCGTGTGCTGGTTAAAAATCGGGCAGCTGCGTTCTGAACCAGTTGTAATCGTGCAATGGTGGCTTGACTGACGCCAAACAGAAGTGAATTGCAGTAATCAAGCCTAGATGTAATGAATGCGTGAATCACTGTCTCCAGGTGCTTTTTGGATAATATGGGCTTCAGCTTAGACAGACGCCTCAGCTGGAAAAAACAGGATTTGACAATCATGTTTACATGACTGTTGAGTTTCATGGAAGGATCCATTATCACTCCCAGATTTTTGACTTTTTGTTTTTCTGACAGGGGTAGAGCAGACAGGTCAATGCAGTGGTTTGAGGTTGTGTCATTGGGAAGGAACAATATGGCTTCAGACTTCTTATCATTGAAGCTTAAGAAATTTAAAGCCATCCAGTCCCTGATGTCAGCCAGGCAGTCGAGCAGAGGTTGAATAGAGCCTGTACCATTTTGTCTTAGGGGGAAGTAGATTTGACAGTCATCAGCGTAGAAGTGGAAAGGTATATTGTGTTTCCGGAAAATAGCACCGAGTGGCAGCAGGTATAAGGAGAACAAGAGAGGACCCAGGATGGACCCCTGCGGAACCCCCCATTTAAGAGCCGCCACTGCAGAAGTAAAATCATTGATGGACACACAAAAAGACCTGTCAGAGAGGTAGGATCTGAACCAGTTTAGGGCTGATCCTGAGATGCCCACCCACTGCTCCAACCTAGCAATGAGGATCTCATGGTCGATGGTGTCAAAAGCGGATGTGAGGTCCAATAGGACAAGCAGCACAGAGTCACCAGTATCTGTGGATAGAAAGATGTCGTTAAAAACCTTCAGTAGGGCAGTCTCAGTGCTGTGGAGGGATTTGAAGCCAGACTGGAATAGCTCGGGGATAGCGTGATCCTCCAGGAAGCACTTTAGTTGGGACTCAACTATTTTCTCTAGAAGTTTAGAAACAAATGGGAGTCTGGAGACAGGCCTGAAATTGGATAATACTGACGGGTCGAGGTTTGGTTTTTTCAGGAGGGGTTGAACAGCAGCATGTTTTAATGATTTTGGCACCACACCCGAGGATAGACTGCTATTAACAATAGAGAGAATGGAGGGACCTAGAGTGTGAAAAACCTCCTTTAGAAGCCGAGGGGGGACCACATCGAAGGGGGAGCCAGATGGTTTCAGGCTGCACATGACCTGCTCTAGAGAGGACAGAGAGACTGGTTCAAAATGGTCAAACACAGCAACAGATTGAGGTGGGATGGATGGATCGTGAGATGGAGGAGAAATGAGAGCCCTGGTGGTTGCGATTTTATCTAAAAAGAAATGTTGGAAGTTCTCGCACAGCTCAGTCGAGGCTTCCATGGGTGATTGTTCAGTGAGGTGGAGAACAGAGTTTAGGGTGGAGAACAGAACTCGAGGGTTACGAGAGTTTGCAGCAATGATATCAGAGAAGTATTGTGATTTAGCAGTTTTCACTGCTTTCTGATATCGGCGCCAGCTCTCTTTTACCATCTCAAAAGAGACCTGCAGACTGTCTTTTTTCCACTTCCTCTCCACCTTTCGGCATTGCTGCCTCGCAGCTCTGGTAGTGTCATTCAGCCACGGTTCGGCCCTGAGTTTTGGTCTTCTCGTTTTGATAGGCGCTACTTGATCCAAAGCCTTTAAACAAACAGAGTCAAACTGGTTTGTCAGCTCCTCAGTGCTGGAGAGGAACCCCGGGGGCTGAATTAACATGTCATTGTTGTAAACCTCAGTGAAACGTGCGGCAGTTAAATGGTTAACATTCCTGCCTTTACGTGCAGGAATGCATGTTTTAGAGGTAACATGGGGGATGGTGAACTGAAAATTCACTGGCCTATGATCTGAGAATACATTGTCTCCTATTTCAAGGTTTGAAACAGTCACATCACATGTTAAAACAAGGTCCAACAAATGTCCACGCTGCTGCGTGGGAGAGTTCACGTGTTGAGTTAAATTAAATGAGTCCAATAAATCTAGAAAGTCCTTAACCATGGGCTTCTCAGGACAACACACGTGCAAGTTGAAGTCGCCTGAAATGACGACCCGAGAATATTTAGCTGTAATTTCAGCCAAGAAATCAGAAAACTCGCTGATGAAGTTCTTAGAACGAGGCGGCCGGTAGACAAGAGCACACAAAGTTACAGGTGAATGGCCTAGTTCAAAAACAGTCAGCTCAAAGCTAGAGCAGGAGACTGGAATGGACAGTTGTTTACAGTCAAAAGTTGATTTGAAGATAGTTAATAACCCACCGCCACGACCTGATGGTCGCGGGTCGTTAAAAAACAAACAGTTTGGTGGTGGTATTTCCGTCAGGTGGTTGCTGAGGCAAAAACTCGGGCGTGGGAGGAGTTCGGAGAGGCCATGGAGAACGACTTCCGTACGGCTTCGAGGCGATTCTGGTCCACCATCCGGCGTCTCAGGGGGGGAAAGCGGTACGCGACCAACACCATTTATGGTGGGGATGGCGTGCTGTTGACCTCAACTCGGGATGTTGTGAGTCGGTGGGCGGAATACTTCGAAGACCTCCTCAATCCTACTGGCACGTCTTCCACTGAGGAAGCGGAGCCTGGGGACTTTGGGTCGGGCTCTCCAATCTCTGGTGCTGAGGTCGCCGAGGTGGTTAAAAAGCTCCGCGGTGGCAAGGCTCCGGGGGTGGATGAGATTCGTCCTGAGTTCCTTAGGGCTCTGGATGTTGTGGGGTTGTGTTGGCTTACGCGACTCTGCAATATCGCGTGGACATCGGGGGCAGTTCCCTTGGATTGGCAGACTGGGGTGGTGGTTCCCCTATTCAAAAAGGGGGACCGTAGGGTGTGTTCCAACTATAGAGGGATCACACTCTTAAGCCTCCCTGGTAAGGTCTATTCAGGGGTTCTGGAGAGGAGGGTCCGTCGGATAGTCGAACCTCGGATTCAGGAGGAGCAGTGTGGTTTTCGTCCTGGTCGTGGAACACTAGACCAGCTCTACACCCTCAACAGGGTCCTGGAGGGTGCGTGGGAGTTTGCCCAACCAGTTTACATGTGCTTTGTAGACTTGGAAAAGGCATTCGACCGCGTCCCTCGGGGGGTTCTGTGGCGGGTACTCCGGGAGTATGGGGTACCAGGCCCATTGATATGGGCTGTTAGGTCCCTGTACGACCGGTGTCAGAGCTTGGTCCGCATTGCCGGCAGTAAGTCAGGCTCGTTTCCGGTGAGAGTTGGACTCCGCCAAGGTTGCCCTTTGTCACCGATTCTGTTTATAACTTTTATGGACAGAATTTCTAGGCGCAGCCAAGGTGTTGAGAGGATCCGTTTTGGTGGCCTTAGAATCGCTTCTCTGTTTTTTGCAGATGATGTGGTCCTATTGGCTTCATCAGCTCGTGATCTACAGCTTTCGCTGGAGCGGTTTGCAGCTGAATGTGATGCGGCCGGGATGAGGATCAGTTCCTCCAAATCCGAGGCCATGGTCTTGAGCCGGAAAAGGGTAGCGTGCCCTCTCCGGGTCGGGGAGGAGGTCCTTACCCAAGTGGAGGAGTTTAAGTATCTCGGGATCTTGTTCACGAATGAGGGAAAACTGGAGCGTGAGATCGATAGGCGGATAGGTGCAGCGTCCGCAGTGAAGCGGGCGCTGTACCGGTCTGTCGTGGTGAAGAGAGAGCTGAGTCAAAAGGCAAAGCTCTCAATTTACCGATCGATCTACGTTCCCACCCTCATCTATGGTCATGAGCTTTGGGTTATGACCGAAAGAACAAGATCTCGGATACAAGCGGCTGAAATGAGTTTTCTCCGCAGGGTGGCTGGACTCTCCCTTAGAGATAGGGTGAGAAGCTCAGTCATCCGGGAGGGACTCGGAGTAGAGCCGCTGCTTCTCCACATCGAGAGGAGCCAGTTGAGGTGGCTCGGGCATCTGGTTAGGATGCCTCCTGGACGCCTCCCTGGTGAGGTGTTCCGGGCATGTCCCACCGGGAGGAGACCCAGAGGAAGACCCAGGATACGCTGGAGGGACTATGTTTCTCGGCTGGCCTGGGAACGCCTTGGGATTCCCCCAGAGGAGCTGCTCCAAGTGGCTGGGGAGAGGGAAGTCTGGGCCTCCCTACTTAGGCTGCTACCCCCGCGACCCGACCCCGGATAAGCGGAAGAAAATGGATGGATGGATGGATTTCCGTCAGCGCGCTGGACTCACCCGACGACATCCACGACTCTGTGATGCAGAAAAAGTCCAAGTCGTGCTCTTCAAAGTAATCCCTGAGGATGAACGTTTTGTTGCAAACAGATCGGGCGTTGACAACACAGAATTTGATGATATCCGAGCTAGCCGCTGATGAGCTGCTAGCAGCTGATGAGCTAATGCTACTTCCCCACCGCACGCATCTCGCGCAGCCGAAACAGCCATTTTACATTGAAGTCTATGGGGACGCGAATCTTGGAGCAGCGGGTCGTGTCGCGGCGCATCCACAGCATGCAAGCAGCGCGAAAGTGAGCAGCAGCTGTTTTCTACTCCAGCATCGCATCCGAGCAGCGACTGTGCTGCTCGGATGCCTTGCTGTGGAAGCACGCCATTCCGTGCTTCCACAGCTAGATTCAGCTCGCTGCTCAGCAGCAAACAATCAGGACCAATCAGGAGAGACTCTGCCATGTGATCACGCCACGACGACGGGACGGAATTAGGTGGGCACCGTGCGAAACGTTTAACAGATGAAAAAAATCCCGCGGTAAACATGAAGGAGAAACTTACAGCAGGTCGTCAAACTGGGCGCGGGTGACACGGAAGTACAGCTGAAAGCGCTCCTCGTCTGCGCGCAGCTCTTGGATCATCAGATGGTGAAATTCACTGAATTCATGACGCCTCTCATGTGGGGTGAATCCAGAATCGTCGTTGTGCACGGCGTCTGCGTGTTGCTGCTTTGTAGATTAAGTACAACAAGGCAATTCTTCGTATTGCGTCTGCCATTTTTCTGAGACCGGAAATAAACAAACACCGGAGCGGAAGAGGACCAACACGCTCCTCCTCCTACTGCAGACGCGTTAGATGAGGACAGTCATCTGTTGACAAGCAGCCAGTACAGTGCATTTGGAGATTTTTGGAAGCGCAATATGCTTTAGGTGAGGATGAGGCATGACAGCTGATGGGGGGGCGCGCGTCCGCTCGCTGCCCATAGAGAGATGCTCCTCCGGCCGCAGATCCCCGTTGTTTTCCTGGTCCGTGCACGCGGGAGACTGGCGATGAGAATCGAGACCATCAGCTGAAGACAGCGAGGCAGAACGCCGGGCTCTGAGCTTCACCAGCCGGCCAGCTCGACAGCCGCGTTTCTTCCTCCGAGTCGATCGATTTCTCCGTGCAGGCTGGTGCGAAGAGCAGCGGAGGTAAACGGGCAGCTCGTCTCCGAGCAACGGGGGCAGAGGGGGCCTCCCCGATCCCGAGGTACGCTCATACTGGCCCGAATCAGCGACATCCGCGGCAGCAAACCGTAAATCCAGAAGCTGCTTCCGATCATAAACCAGCAGTGTAGTTATGTCTCCAATGAAGAACGAACAAAACACAAAAATTCCAAACACCCACAGGAGAGGTGGACACACAGCCATGCTTACGGGCGCCATCTTAAGCTCAATCTGTCAATCTGCTTATGTTCATTAAATGTTTAGTGTTTTAGTGTTGGTGTAAATTTTCATACTTTTATACTACTATGCAAAAACTCAGGACAGTGTTACACTTTTACTATTTTATGCTTATGTTTATTAAATGTTTTAGTGTGTAAATGGTTACTGTTGCACCGAGGGACTGAGAGAAATGCAATTTCAATCCTGTGTATGTCCTGTACATATTGCAGTTCTGACAATAAAGTTGACTTTGACTTTGACTTGACTTGACTTTAAAGAATGACCAATATTGTAAAAGTATTAGTAAAATAATTCAAGATGTTACAAATGACACAAGTTTAGTGACAGCAATACAAAAATGGGAATTCTTCAAATTTACTGTTAGAAAATGTTCTAACTCCTTCAGTAAAAAATTACAAAAAGAGAGACAAATCGAAGAAATTAAACTAACCAAGGAACTAATCTTTTATTATCATAAATCTGACTGGAGTGAAGAAGACAAAATAATATAAATAAGTTGCAATGTAAACTAGATGAATATTATTAAAATAAAGCTTGTGGAGCATACATACGGTCAAGAGCAAGGTGGCTGGAAGAGGGTGAGAAAAATACTTCATATTTTTTTAATTTGGAAAAACAAAGACAGATGAAAAATACAATTAATACAGTAGTCTCATAATTAACGTTGAGGAAGTTACAGAAACAAAACAAATATCCAGAGAAGTTAAGGACATTTACAGTCATCTGTTTACATCCTCATATTCAAAACAAGACTCAGAATCCTTTTTTATAAAAATTAAAAATGTTATACCTAACTTTGATGAAACATTTAGGTCCACTTGTGAAAAAGATTTTCAAATGGAAAAGTTTGACTGTGTTATTAAAAAAGTAGCATCAGATAAAGCTCCTGGCTCAGATGGTATTACCACAAATTTTTACAAATAATTTTGGAAGGACATAAAAATACTGTTGTTTCAAGCAGTTATGAAATGTATTCATAAAAAAGAATTAATGACAACAATGAAACAAGGTGTCATCATATTGATACCCAAACCAGGAAAAGATCAAAGAAACTTGAATAATTTAAGACCCATCACACTTCTCAACACAGATTATAAAATATTTACTACAGTTCTTGCAGCTCGATTAAAAGAAGGTTTATCTGATATAATTAGCTCGACTCAGTCTGGTTTTCTCAAAGGTAGATCAATTAATAACAATATTCGTCTGGTTCTAGATTTAATTGAATATGCCCATTTAATTCCTGATGACGGTATGATCTTATTTCTGGATTTTCAGAAAGCCTTTGATTCGGTGGAACATCCTTTCATTTTTGAAACATTCAAACATTTTGGCTTTGGTGAGAAGTTTTTAAACATAATCAAAATGCTGCATACAGATGTTAACAGCTGTGTTTCCTTAGCAGAAGGAACAAGTCCCAGATTCACAATAAAAAGAGGGATTAGACAAGGATGCAGCGTTTCACCTCTCCTGTTTATCACCGTTACGGAGCTCTTGGCTGTCTCTATAAGAAACTCCAGTCTTCTTGGTTTACAAATTATGAATCAAAATATTATCATAAGTCAGCTAGCAGACGATACGACTCTATTTCTAAAAAATAAAGATCAGATTCCACTGGCTATCCAAACAGTAGAAGCATTCTCTAAAGCATCAGGACTAAAGTTAAATTTGGAAAAATGTGAATTAATGAGTATTCATGATTGTTCTCAATCATCTTTTCACAACATACCGGTCAAACTGGAGGTTCGATACCTGGGCATTTGGGTCACAAAAACTGCAAGCAATTGTGTCAAACTGAATGTTGATAATAATATTACTAAATGCAAATTGATATTAAATAACTGGTTGCAGAGAGACTTAACTCTTTCTGGTAGGACACTATTAACCAAAATGGAGACTTTATCAAGGCTGGTTTATCCTGCATCCTCCATAGCCATACCTCCAAAAATTATTAAGGAAATTAATAAATTAAACTTTAACTTTATTTGGAGAAATAAACATCATTATATCAAAAAAGGAGATACAGTTAAAAATTATGAAGATGGTGGAATTAAAGCAATAGATTTTGAAATTATGAATGGCGTATTAAAACTTAAATGGCTTCAATCATTTCTGAAAAATGCTCATGAGGTTTGGTTTGCCGTCCCCACTTTGGTTTTTAGTAAAGTTGGAGGTATTGACTTCCTGTTGAGATGTGACTTTGACATTCCTAAATTACCTGTTAAATTATCTGCTTTTCACCAACAGGTGTTATTAAACTGGAAAATAGCTTACAAACATAATTTCAGTCCTCATAATGTTCCATTTTGGAACAACAGAGTTGTTCTACATAGAAGGAAGTCTGTGTTCATGGAAACATGGATGGAGAAGCAAATATGGTCACTCACTCATCTAATGGATGAAAAGGGAAATCTATATGAATATGAAGAATTCACAAAAAAATATAACCTAATCTGCACCAAAAAAGACTATGATAAAATAATAAAAAATATACCAATTGCATTTGTTCAGTTAATTAAAAATAATTATGAAACTAAACCAACAGTTAGTTTACCGAGCATCAATCTCAATGGACTAAATTTAACACACAATAAATGTAATAACAATTTCTTAAGACAACATTTAATAAAAACAATATATACTGGTCAGGTAAGAAGAAAGTTTCATGATTTCTATGATAAGAAGGAAAGAATAAAAATTATGACACAATATATGGGTTTCCCTCTTCCACCTAAATATAAAGAATTACATTTCAAAACTCTAAATAATATTTATCCTTCTAACGAGTTTATCAGAA
The DNA here is from genome assembly GCA_038048925.1 of Garcialebias charrua. Classification (NCBI taxonomy): domain Eukaryota; kingdom Metazoa; phylum Chordata; class Actinopteri; order Cyprinodontiformes; family Rivulidae; genus Garcialebias; species Garcialebias charrua. The sequence continues at coordinate 13,721 of JBBPBX010035383.1, forward strand.
ATAGATTTAAATTTGAATGTGATAATTGTTATATATGTAACGAACCTGAAACAACAGAACATTTATTTTATTTCTGTCATTCTGTGAACACATTATGGAAATCCCTTCACGATCTCCTGACCATCAAGTCCATGAACATAGACTCCTTCTCCGTTCAGAATATCTTATATGGATATGTATCTGAGAATAAAAAAGATGAATACTTTGTTAATAACATTATCATAATATTAAAATTCTATATACATAAATGCAGATATGGCAAGTCTAAACCATTATGGTCTGTATTCAAACAAGAACTCCAGTTGTTAAAACTTTCTTTAAACTGTGCTAAAAAACCACAAGCAAAAAAGCTCTTTGATCACCTCGCTCAGATTATATAGCCCTCTGACAAATTATTTTAAGTAATTATGTAGAATGTTAGATAAATAGTTATGTTATTGTTTATTTTACTTGGACTGTATTATTTGCAATCTTTCAAATAAGTCTATTAACCAAATTTACGGTTATGATGATCGATATGTTAATTTAAGAATGTTTACATTAGGAGGTATGTTAGTAGATATTTGTACATGTTTATATATATCATTGTAATTTTGAGATTGTCATTTGTTATTTGTGTGCCTTTTGTTCTGTATGTTCTAAAATGTTCAATAAAAAAAAATCTTTTTTTTTTTTTTTTAATTGAACCAAATTTTGACAATAGTCCAAAAATATCATACAGAACAGAGTCCATTACAAGAAAGTAAAATAAAACAAAAAGCAAAAATTAAATAAAGATATAAGTAACAATGCAATAAACAATATCATACAGGGGTCTGATTATGAGACATAAAATTTTGAGAAAATAGTTCTTGTTTTTCTAAGCTTCTGATTATTCAAAGTAAGCTTTTCAATGCAATGTATGTTTTTAAGTCAGAGTCAGAGTCAGAGAGTCAGAGAGAATTTATTGTCATTTGCACCGCATGTAGTACATGTGTTGAAAACGAGATTATGTACACAGGGTCCCAGTTACATCCAACAACAAATGCAAGAGAAAAACAATAATAACATCTAGGATTAACTAAGAGAGACATCAGCTAGTAATACACTAAGCCCTAATGTAGTAGAAAAACATCATTATAAACAGCAGCACGAACATGAGTCATTATGAGCAGATGGTCACAGATGAACGCAGCAACAAGAAACAGATCAGTATCAACATGATGTGACATTTTGCAGTGTTTATTCTTATTATTTATTTATTCATGAGTCTGACAGCCTCAGGGTAGAAGCTGTTCCTCAGTCTAGTGGTTCTACATTTGATGCTCCTCAACCTCCGTCCCGAGGGGAGTGGTGCAAAGAGTGAGTGTGCTGGGTGAGTGAGGTCTTTCATGATGCAGGTGGCTCTTTTTCTGCATCTGGAGGTGTAAATGTCTGTGATGGTGGGGAGACTGACTCCCACAGACTTCTGTGCAGCCTTCACCACTCTTTGTAGAGCTTTCCTCTCTGCAACTGTGCAGCCTCCATGCCACACGTTGATGCTGGAGCACAGGACGCTCTCCACTGCACACCTGTAGAACGAGGTGAGGACTGGGCTGCTCAGACCAGCTCGTCTCAGCCGTCTGAGGAAGTAGAGTCTCTGATGACCTTTCTTGATCAGGCTGGTGGTGTTATTGCTCCAGCTGAGGTTATCATTCAAGTGTACACCCAGGTACTTGTAGCTGGAGACCACCAGCTACAAGTCAGATTTAAGTCAGATTCTTTAAAATTATTCCATGAGGGGCTTTTTTCACTCCATTTCATCTTGTGGACATAATATTTTGCTAAAATTACAATAAGATTAACTAAATATATCTCTTCTGAAGAGAAGTTTGAATTGTTGAAAATGAGCAAAATTTGTAATTTAGACAAAACAATATTTTTTCTAACTTTTGTTGTCAGGAAACGTTGTACATCTGACCAAAATAATACAACATGAGGACATTCTACAAACAAGTGTTCAATACTCTCACCTTCATTCTGACAAAAAGAGCAGTTGTTACTAACATCAGAGAAGAATCGACAAATGTTATCTTTAACTGGGTAATATCTGTGTATAACTTTGAATAAAAATTCTTTGATCTTATTGTTGAGTATATATTTATGAGGTAACAAAAAAATTCCATTCCATGTTTTTTTGCTTAAATAATCCCATCTATATTTGCATATGGGAACTGATAAAGCCTCTAAATGAGTTCTGATGAATCCATTTGTAAATTTCTTGTGCATTATGCTAGTTCCGTCAATCGAGATTGAATCAAATAAGTACACTTCATCAAGATGTATGTTTTGCGCTAAAGACTGTAAGCTTATTGGAATAGCCTTCCTGACCAAATTAAATTCACTCAGAGGAATATCTATATTATTGTGACTTAGAAACTGATCATAATTATACCACTCACCATTACTGTCGAGTAATTGGTTTACCAAATTAATATTGTTTTCAGCCCAATTATGTAAATATAATGATTTGTTTTTATGCAGTATATAAGCATTGTTCCAAATGATGCAATTATGTGGAGAGTAATTGTGATTGTATAAAAGAGCCCAACAGAGAAGAACCTGCTGATGAAATTTAGCTAATTTTACTGGAAGTTTTCCAACTGCAAAAGGACAACGCAATAAAAAATTTAATCCCCCTAATTTATTATATAAATGATTTGGGAAAATATTCCACATAGAATTTGGATTTTTTAGAAATCGTTTAATCCAGTTAATTTTTATACTCTGATTAAAGGTAGAAAATGTTAAAACATTTAGACCTCCTTCAGCTAATGAATTTGAAAGAACAGATTTTTTAACTTTATGTGCCTTATTTTTCCATATAAAGTTGAACAAAATCTTATCAAGGTCAGAGCATAGAGCTTTACTGACCTCTAGTGAAGAAAAGACATATGACGCTCTAGACATTCCTTCTGCTTTGCTTAACAATACTCTACCATAAACAGATAAATCCCTGCCTAACCAACTATTAAATTTCTTTTTAATGGCTTCATGAACAGATGTAACATTATTATCCATGTTAGAGTGTTCTTTAGAAATATTAATTCCAAGATATTTAACAGTATCTCTTATAGGGATATTGCAAATTTCAGTATTATCAGTTGTAAATAGGGGCAAAATTTCACATTTTTTTAGATTCAGTTTTAATCCTGAAATGTTAGAAAATTTAGATATAACTGATAAAGCTACAGGAACTTCACCAGAATTTTTTAAAAATAATGTTGTATCATCAGCAAGTTGTGAAATTTTAAGTTCTTGATCAAATATTTTAATTCCTTCAAGAGAGCTTTGTCTGATTAAATAATTTAAAATTTGACCTACAAGCAGAAATATGTAAGGTGAAGCCGGGCAGCCTTGACGAACCCCTCTACCAATATTAAACCGACCAGATGTACCATATAACAGTTTTACAGAACTATTATTATCTCTATAAAGTGTTTTAAAGGCTTTAATAAAAGAGTTACCAAAGTTGAAAAAAGACAGTGTATCAAAAATAAAATCATGACTAACTGAATCAAAAGCCTTTTGATAATCTAAAAAGAGAATGATTGGTTTACCAGGTAAGAGATCTCTATAATCAACCAAATCTAGTACTAATCTAATATTATCAGAGATGTTGCGTCCAGGCATAAAACCACTTTGAGATTCATGAATTAAATCATTTAAACCATTTTTTAATCTCTTAGCTAAAATAGAAGCCAAAATTTTGTAGTCATTGTTTAATAATGTGATGCCACGCCAATTATCTATAATTAAATTATCCTTATGTGGTTTGGGAATTAATGTAATAAGACCTTGTTTCATTGAGGTGGGTAATTCTTCATTATTAATGGATTCAATATAAACTGCAAGAAGGAATTCTGATAATTCTGATGAAAATTTATGGTAAAATTCTGAGGTTAATCCATCATTTCCTGGTGATTTGTTGAGTTTTAAGTTTTTAATGCCCCATTTTATTTCCTCAATAGAGAATATTTCATCACAATCTTCTCTTAGAGCGTCATTAGCTTTGTTCACATCTTTTAATGAATTTAATATCTCTGAGCTATCTGTACAGTTGTCCTTTTTATAAAGATCCCTATAAAAATTTGACACATAATTTGAAATTAATGAGTAATTTTCTGTTATGGAGCCATTAATGTTTAGTTTAGATAGAGATTTCATTTCCATGTTTCTTTTTTCCATGTTAAAAAAATATTTGCTATTTTTTTCACCTTCCTCAATCCATTTTAATCTAGATCGAATAAAAGCGCCACGGGCCTTTTCTTTATATATTTCATCTAACTCTTCTTGATATTTATGTAGCTGAACTAGCAAAACTTCATCATCTGACATAGTGGAAGTAAGATCTGAAATAGATTTAATTAATTGCTCTAATTTTTCTTTTTTTAAATAGTTAAGTGTTTTGCTAAATTGAATTACAACTTTTCTAATGTCATATTTAAGCAATTCCCAATATTTCCCAAACTGGTTGTTAGTTAGAGCTAATGTCCAGTACTTTTTGATTAGGTTTAGGATTAATGAAGTAAGTTCTATATTATTTAATAAAGAGTTGTTTAGTTTCCAATGGTTAAAAACTCTTCTACTTTCTTCGTTGGAAAACTGAAGTTTTAAATAAATAGTTTTATGATCAGTTAGAACAGCAGGGCAAATTTTAACTTCTGATACATGTCTCTCCATTTCCTCAGAGATTAACCAAAAGTCAATTCTTGACTGAAGTGAAAGAGTTTTGTTATTCCATGAGTATTGTCTGTCAAAGGGATGACGATGTCTCCATATATCCAATAAATTCCAGCGAATAGCGAAGTCTGTGAGATGGTTCTGTCCATTCTTTATTCTTGAGGGATGTCTGTCCAGTTGATTGGACCACACCATATTGAAATCTCCGCCTAAAATAATCTTTGCTGATGGAAATTTAGTACAAAGTAAAGTCATATTGTCCTCTAGCTCCTTCAAAAAACACATATTTAAAGAATCAGAATTATAACCATAAATATTGCCCAGTAAAAAAGTGTAAGAGTTAAATTCAACCACTAATAAAATCCAGTGGCCTTTTTTGTCAGATGTGACATCTAAGATTTTACCTTTAAAGTTATGTTTTAATATTGCTACACCTGCTGACTTGTTTGATCCATGTGATAGCCATATATCTTTGCCCCATTGATTTGACCAAAATGATTTATCTTCTAAACATGAATGACATTCTTGAAGAAAAATAAAATCAGCTTTTGACTCTTTAGAAAAAATAAAAAAAGCTTTTCTTTTTATATCATTACGCAGACCCCTTGTGTTAACAGATAGAAAAGATAACTCCAGAATACTTTTTCTTTATGAACCTTATAATAATAATAATAATAATAATAATAAACTTTATTTGTATAGCACCTTCCAACAATGCCTTGCATTGACCAAGGTGCTTAACAGGATAAAAAGATGAATAAACTGGAACAATAAATCAATGAAAATAGAATAAGAAACAACAGCAATAAAAGAAGGCAATGGAAATAAAAAATGCTACAAACTAAAACTTTTTGAACAAGAGGAAATAAAAAGGCAATGTAGATAAAAAATGTTACATATTAAAATACCAAAAGTAATAACAGTTGCACACTGGAAGCTTATTTGAACTAGAGGAAATAAAAAGGCAATGGAAATAAAAAATGCTACATACTAAAATACCAAAAGTAATAAAAGTTACACACTGAAAGCTTTTTTGAACAAGTGTGTCTTCAGTCTGGTTTTGAACAGAGTCAGATCAGAGGTGGCACGCAGCTCAAGGGGGAGACTGTTCCAGGCTTTAGGGCCGGCAACAGAAAATGACCGGTCTCCCCATTGTTTGTACCTTGAGTGAGGCACCTCCAGCAGGTGTTGACTGGCAGATCGTAAAGCTCTGCCGGGCTGATGGGCTTTCAAAAGTTCTGAGATGTAGAGAGGAGCAAGTCCATTCAGAGCTTTGAAAACAAACAGCAGCAGAGAGTGATAGAGAAGAAGCAGCAGAGAGTAAAGAAAAGTGATTTTATAAAACGTCAACCATTTGAAATGACTCTTAGAACAAAATTTGAAGCCATCAACAAAATCCTTTTAAGGATAAAGGATACTGTTGAATGAGAAATGTCATTGACCAGCTGCACTTCGAATTTCCTTTCCATCCATATAAGCTTTACGTCCCACGAAGTAGGCCCTCTTTCCATTCTTGCGAGCCTGTTCAATAACAGGCCACAAAGCAGCTCTTGCATCTTTGTCCTCCTTAGTTAAATCTTCAGTTAAACGAAGCTTGTTCTCTCGCAGGTAGCTGTTCTCTTTAGCACTCCTCCAGATGATGTCCCTCACAGAACGGTAAGCAAACAGGATCATGACCACTCTTGTTTTTCCATCAATCCGCTTCCCCAGCCGATGGACTATATCGATGCCTTCATTAGCTTTAGATCCTAGATCAGGAGCGATTTTGTGACAGATAGCCTCAACCTTCTCCTTCACATTTTCATTTTCTTTTTCAGACAATCCATACAGACGTAGGCACCATCTCCGCTTGTAACGCTCTGCATCTGCAACACGTTCCTCCATTTTTTCCATTTGTGCTTCTAGCATCTCATTTTTGTATTTCAGCATGCAGTTATCTTTCTTTAGCTCTTCAATTTCACCATACATGTATTCAATAGATGTTTTAATATCTTTAATTTCAGCCTTTACCTCCTCTGCCCGGTCATTAACTGCTTTCAGTATGGAGTGCAGGGAAGGTTCAGCCTAATTTCCGCAGGGTTTTTTCGGAGCTGGGCTGTTGCATGCATAGTCCGGGAGTGGCGCGAAATCAGGATCCGAGTCCATTATTGAGACATCTTTTCCATTATAAGTGTAGTTGTGGTCATTTGTCTTCTTCACTGGCGTGACTGTTGTCCTGTTTTTTCGTTTGCTTTCATCCTTTTTTCCATGTTCACTCATCTTCATCATCTGTCGATTGCTTCAGTTAGCTTACTTGGTATCGGAGTTCAGCTAACTTGCTAGCAAAATCTTTCTTTTTATATATATGAGGGTATATGACTTTTACCTCACTTTTGAAGGGCTTCTGGTATGACAAAATATTATATATGCATTTCCGTCCACAATTGGCCTCTCAAAACTCGTTCAGGAAGGATTGGAGTCCACTTTAAACAGAGACGTTTTAAAAAGCGTCTGAGCAAGCCGCCATCTTGCGCGCCCCAAAAAACATTACATTAGGAGGTATGTTAGTAGATATTTGTACATGTTTATATATATCATTGTAATTTTGAGATTGTCATTTGTTATTTGTGTGCCTTTTGTTCTGTATGTTCTAAAATGTTCAATAAAAAAAAAAAAAAAAAATCTTGGCGCGGCGCGCGTTTGGCACGCAAATATGACGTCACATCTGACCCGCGCCACCAAGTGGAAAAGGGGCATAAAGTAACCCGGTTCACTTGAGTCGTTCACTCTTTGTTTGTTTCGGATCAGCACAGAGAGTAAGAAGTAACTCCTTTATCTTCCAGAAAACTGCTACTAACTTGTAACAAAGTCACTGGAGAGAAAGAATAAAGACACAAACCTAAAAGATGCAGTTGATGGTTGGGACTGAAAACAGCATCTAACATGTGTCTTGCTCCGTTTGTTCCTGAGCTGCAGCTCTACTTCCAAAATCCTCAGACTTTTCTTCTTCCTCTGCTTCTGTAACATAGTTAAAATGGTTCTGGTTAAATCCTGCTAAAACTGCACCATCTGCTGGTAAAACGTTTTATTGCATTCACCTTAAAAAGAGCAGGGCATTATGGGTAATCCTCAGAGCCATGAGGATCACTGATGAGGTAACTTGTCTCTGCTATGTGATAAAGAAATATTATTTATGCATTTTATAGAATATGTTTATGGTCTTAGTTTTTGTACATTATTGAAATATGCTTAATCTAGGTCATGCTAGATCAGCTATTATATTGTTTTTGTCCTGTTTAAGAATGTTTAGTTTGTGAGAAAGTGTGGTGGGAATTCCCCCACGTGGTAACATTATGGCTACTCCTTGCAGGAGCTTGTTTATGCCAGAGACTGACCTTATCTTGATGCCCATTGTGTGAAATGCAGGTATGTTTTGCTAAATCTCTTGTAGCAGATGGTTAACATAAGGCTGAGTTTTATATTAATAATAATAATAATAAACTTTATTTGTATAGCACCTTCCAACAATGCCTTGCATTGACCAAGGTGCTTAACAGGATAAAAAGATGAAAAAACTGGAACAATAAATCAATGAAAATAGAATAAGAAACAACAGCAATAAAAGAAGGCAATGGAAATAAAAAATGCTACAAACTAAAACTTTTTGAACAAGAGGAAATAAAAAGGCAATGTAGATAAAAAATGTTACATATTAAAATACCAAAAGTAATAACAGTTGCACACTGGAAGCTTATTTGAACTAGAGGAAATAAAAAGGCAATGGAAATAAAAAATGCTACATACTAAAATACCAAAAGTAATAAAAGTTACACACTGAAAGCTTTTTTGAACAAGTGTGTCTTCAGTCTGGTTTTGAACAGAGTCAGATCAGAGGTGGCACGCAGCTCAAGGGGGAGACTGTTCCAGGCTTTAGGGCCGGCAACAGAAAATGACCGGTCTCCCCATTGTTTGTACCTTGAGTGAGGCACCTCCAGCAGGTGTTGACTGGCAGATCGTAAAGCTCTGCCGGGCTGATGGGCTTTCAAAAGTTCTGAGATGTACAGAGGTGCAAGTCCATTCAGAGCTTTGAAAACAAACAGCAGCAGCTTGAACTGTATCCTGAACTGAACCGGGAGCCAGTGTAAAGAGGACAGGACAGGAGTGATGTGTTCATATTTTCGTGTGTTGGTCAAAAGGCGCGCGGCAGAGTTCTGTACAAGCTGTAATCGGGAGATGGAGGATTGATTAATACCAACATACAAAGCATTACAATAATCAAGTCTGGAGGTCACAAAGGCATGGATGGCCTTCTCCAGATCAGCACGGCTGAGAAATGACTTGACTTTGGAGAGCAGTCGGAGTTGAAAGAAGCTGGTCTTGACAACAGAACTGATCTGTTTATCAAGCTTTAAGTTGGAGTCAAGCTGCACTCCAAGATTTCTGACCACCGGGTTGAAGTGGGGGAGGGGGAAACCAACACTGGGACTGGGAAGGATGTTGCTGGTGTCATCAGGTGCACCAAATAAAATGCATTCAGTTTTATCTGTGTTTAGGTGGAGGAAGTTTTGAGAGAGCCAGTGCTTAATGTCATTTAAGCAGTTGACAAGAGTGTTTGAACTGAGTGAGGGGTTGGGAGTGACTGGCAGATAGATTTGTAAATCGTCTGCATACATGTGAAAAGACAGGTTATGACGTGCAATGATTGATCCTAATGGCAGCATGTAAAGAGAGAAGAGGACTGGCCCTAGAATAGATCCCTGTGGTACGCCAGAGGTCAGAGGGGTTGATGAAGAGGAGGACAGGTCGCCTATCATGACAGAAAAAGTTCTCCCAGACAGGTAAGATTTGAACCACTCAAGCACAGCTCCCTGGAGGCCAACCTGCTGAGACAAGCGGTTGATTAGTACCTGATGGTCGACGGTGTCAAAAGCTGCTGAGAGGTCTAACATCACCAGCAGTGCAGGGTTTTTTGCATCCAGAGACAGAAGAATGTCATTCTGTACTTTGAGCAGTGCAGATTCAGTGCTGTGACGAGCTCGAAAACCTGACTGAAATTTTTCAAACAGGTTGTTGAGTTCTAGAAACGATTGAAGTTGAGTAAAAACAATCTTTTCCAGGACCTTTGATAGAAATGACAGATGTGAAACTGGTCTGAAATTAGAGAGAGCTGTAGGATCTAGGCCTGGTTTTTTGAGAAGAGGCCTGACCACAGCATTAACAGTTTTATATAAAGATAAATTTCATTTGTTTTTTTGCATTGTTCTAAAATGCAAGGTTATGTAAACTAAAATATAAAAATGGCATCCAGTAAATAAAATGTCAGCATTTTATTTTATTTTTCAAGGCATTTTAGTTAATTGCTTTACTTTCTTTGAAACAGACACTATCTGGTTGTTCCTTTGTTGTAAACAAAATCCACTATACGATCACTGTAGTTTTCAATTATTTTACTGTGGTTACTGTAATTATGGGTAATCCTCAGAGCCATGAGGATCACTGATGAGGAGCTTGTTTATGCCAGAGACTGACCTTATCTTGATGCCCACTGTGTGAAATGCAGATGGAGAAATAAAGAAACAACTGGTGCCAACTTGAGAAGCTCCTTGTCGTTCATACACACCAAGAGAAGCCACCAGATCCACATAGGTCACATTGGTGCCGTGACCCGTCGAGAACCACATCGGACCGGGCTGGTGACTTCTGATCCTCACGTCGCTGGAGCTTCACTCTACAGCCTGGGTTCTCAACAATAGTCTAAGTAGCGCATCAGAGTGTGTTTATAAATCCTTGTGTAAGGATTTTTTGTTTTTGATTGATCTTGGACTTTTGTCAAAATGAGTTCCAGTAATTTTGGACAATCAAACTTGACTCCACTCTGTATTGGTAGAGGTAGGGGGTTCTTTAATACCCCTGTTCCATTTTCATTGGGTGACTCATTTGTGAATGGAGAAGCTGTTACACCCAGTAGTCAGACCTGTCCTAATATGCAACCTCCTCAGTGTTCTAGCACATCCATCCCAGATTCTCATGTTAATAATGCTGGGTTAGTAGATCAGATGAGCACTATAGTCCAACAAATAGGGCAACAGCTGGCTGATAGTGTTATAGCACACCTGAACTCGAGCAACCCAAGTGGAACTGCGATTAAAAAAACTCAAAATGAGAGCCATCAAGTCCCATGCAGTTCACTAGATCTTTCTCAGGTCCAGCTTGTCTCCAGAAGCCAGGTGAAGGAACCACCTATTTTTAAAGGGGAGAGTTCTGATACAGTTACAGTTGATGAATGGGAGGACTCGATGAGAAATAAATCTAATCCATCTTAGAGGCAGAGCAAGGGATGTTGTCAGGTGTGGAATACGCAACTGTGGAATTGATGTTCAGAGCAATCCACAAGCCATCTATTCAATTCTGCGCAAACATTTTGGGTCTGATCTGTGCTCCCCCGTACCACTTGCTGATTTTTACTCCACCAGGCCAAAAGAGAATGAGGATCCATTCGAATATTGGCTAAGATTGAATGGAGCAGCTTATGTTGCTGTTAGCCGACTTAAAGAACAGGGCAAGACCTTTGACAATCCAAGTGTTGAAGTAACTCGCATGTTCATCAGAAACTGTCCATGTAAAGATTTAGCTCTCACCTTCAGATCTAAGACCATAGAAAAATGGTCAGCACAAGATGTTCAGGAAGTGTTGGATGAGTATCATATGGAAAAGGGAATGCGGTCTGCTGAGAAAGAAAGCAGGATCAGTGTGAACCGAGCGGAGTTGGACTGCATGGTGCCCACATCTGCGCATAGGCAAGAACTGCAACAATGTGTAGCCCCAGACAATTCCACTATGGAAAGACTGATTAGCATGTTGGAGAAAATGCTACTTCAAACCCAATCCAACTCCCAGTCTAGCAGAAGACAACCTGTTAAAAGCCGTTCGCTGAATATTAAAGGACTAAATGACATACCATGTTCTGTGTGTAATGATAATTCCCACACTGCACGTACGCACTGCCGCCAGAATAATCTGTGCTTCTTCTGTCATCTTCCCGGCCATTCAAGTCGAAACTGCCGTCAGAGAGAGCAGCTGCCTTCCCACAGCCAGCCGGAAAACTGAAAGATCTGCGTGGAGGGGAGGACAGCGCAGATCGTCTTAGTGACACTCCCACCTTGGATTCTTCTGATGACTGTGAGACACTGTACATTGATTACAGCAGCAAAATTCCACCACAAAAGACACTGATTGTGCAAGCCCCTCAGAGACTTTCTAAGACTGACAGCTTGTTCTACACAGATGTCACTGTTGGAAGCAAACATTCCCTTAAAGCCTTAGTTGACAGTGGATCAATGGCACGCACCATCAGTGAGGAAGCTGAAGCAAAACTTTCAAGTTATCTCATGAACCTGGATAAGAAACCAGCTGCTGATCTTGTAATTGTTGGATGTGGAGGTCATGTCATCACACCCTCTGCATTGTATGAACTCACTCTAACAGTTTTTGGTTTTAATGTTATAATCCCTGCTTTAGTGGTTCCGGGCCAAACTGATGAAATGATATTGGGCAATAATGCTATCAGATGGCTGATTTCACAAATGAAAATCTCCTTTGATGAGACAACTGACTGTTCCTCTCAGAGAGGCATTCACAAAGACAATTTGACCTGTCTAATGTCTCTGCTGTCAGACTCGATGTCCGGTGCCTCGGACATGAAACCTGTCAAAGTGGGCACAGCCAAACTCAAAAGGTCTGTTACTTTCCAGCCCCTAACTGAACATTTGGTTTGGGCCAAACTGCCTACATCTGATGTTTCTTTAGTTGGATGTTCAGTCATCATTGAACCAACTCAGTCCAAGTGCAGACCCAGACAAATTCTAGTGGGGAGAGTTGTGGCGTCATTGTATGGTGATGGTTGTGTTCCTGTCAAGATTGTAAATCCAACTGAAAAAACCCTCACTCTGAGAAGAAATGCAAAAGTTGCTGATGTGTCCACTTGTGTTTCTGTACATGACTTCACCAAACCTGAGTGCATCCAATCCAACACCCAGGACACCAAAGACCCTGTAAAGACCCCAGTAACGGACGAGGAGATGTCTCAAATTCTGAGTGACATCGGACTCCAGGACTTGAACCTATCGTCTTGTGAAGTCTCCCTTGAGTGGAAAAATAAGTTATTGCAAATCATTCAGCAATATGAATACATTTTTTCTCAGCATAAAATGGACTGTGGGGATGCTAAAGATTTTGTGCACAGAATACGTCTTGTAGATGACAAACCCTTTAGACTACCATACAGGCGTGTTCCTCCCTGTCATTATGAAAAACTGCACACTGCTCTGAGTGAAATGGAAGAGTTAGGAATTATTCGTAAATCACAAAGCGAATACGCTTCTCCTCTGGTTCTGGTTGTTAAGCCTAATGGAGATCTCCGCATCTGCAATGATTTCAGATGGCTGAATGCGCGAACCGTTAAAGACGCGCATCCATTGCCTCATCAAACAGATGCCCTTGCTGCACTTGGTGGGAATGTATTCTTTTCCACCATGGACCTGACTTCAGGGTTCTATAATGTGAGGCTACATGAGGATGACAAAAGGTTTACTGCCTTTTCGTCTCCATTTGGCCTGCATGAGTACAATAGGATGCCTCAAGGCTTGACCAACAGCCCCGCAACTTTCATGAGGATGATGATGTCTATTTTTGGGGACCAAAATTTCACTAGCTTGCTATGTTATTTGGATGACCTGATGGTCTTTGCCCCATCTGAACAGGTTGCGCTTGATCGGCTCCAGATGGTTTTCTCTCGTCTGGCCGCAAATAACTTAAAACTGTCTCCCAAAAAGTGTCACTTCCTTCGTAGGTCAGTGAAATTTTTGGGTCATGTGATAAGTGAGGATGGTGTGAGCACTGATCCTAGTAAAGTTCAGGCTATCAGTGATGTGCAGGAAACTGATCTTATGGAGCCTGATGGTGAGACACCATGTGCCAGGAAAATTAGATCTTTTCTTGGGATGGTCCTTTATTATCATCACTTTATTGAGAAGTGCTTTGTCAAAGCTAGACCACTTTTTAGCCTTGTAGCTGAACCTGGAACAACAAGAGGCGAGGCAACAAACCCAAGTTCAAAAAGGGTCAGGTTAAACTGTCCCCATCTGACTGGACTGATGAGTGCAGAGAAGCATTTAAAACTTTGAAAAATGAGTTGATAAGTAGTGTTACCTTGGCTCATCCAGATTTTAATGCTCCATTCATCCTTGCAGTTGATGCCTCTTTTGATGGCATTGGAGCAGTTTTGTCACAGCTTCCTCCTGATGGGAGGGTGGCTCGACCAGTGGCTTTTGCCAGTAGGACTCTCTCACGCTCGCAGCTAAACTATCCAGCACATCGCTTGGAATTTCTTGCTCTTAAATGGGCAATATGCGACAAGTTTAGCCACTGGCTAAAAGGGCGTCATTTCACAGTCTGGACAGACAACAACCCATTGACATACATACTAACCAAGCCAAGGTTAGATGCGTGTGAACAGCGGTGGGTTTCCAGGCTCGCTGCCTATAGTTTCGATCTGAACTATGTTCCTGGTAGCAAAAATGTTGTTGCCGATGCCTTGAGTAGAGAACCATTTGTTCAGTCATGCATGAGCCATCGCATTGTAACTGAACCATATACCGCACTACTTAACCAGGTGAACGGTATGATGGACAAAACGGTCCAAGATGCGTTTCGTTGTACGACCAACTGTCAGCTGGTTATTGAGTGCACAGATGACAATGCCGAGGTACCCTCACCAACTCCCCAGACATCATTAACATCACAAGATGTGTCAGCTGTTCTTGAGGCACATGAGTCTGGAGGTTTCAGTCAGATGAGAGCCACTGATCCAGCTGTTTTGCAACTGAGTGACATTGATCAATCTGCCTTGCTGCCAAAGAGTGAACTTGCTCATTTACAAGGCCAAGATGGTGTGTTGGGAAGACTTCTCTATTATATGCAGCGTCACAGGAGACCCACCAGACGTGAACGTGCAAGTGAGTCACCTGGTGTTTTAAACCTGCTGAGACATTGGCCTAAGCTTGTCATTAAAGATGGCCTGATGTACAGAGTTAAGAAAGACAAACAAATGAACATGACAACTCAACAGTTTATCGTCCCTGACTCTTTAAAAGCCAAAGTCCTCCAAGGCGTGCATGATTCAGCTGGTCATCAGGGCCAGGCCCGCACGCTGTCTCTCGCCAGACAGAGGTTCTTTTGGATTGGGATGGAACGTGACATCATTAACCATGTGAAGTGTTGCTTTCGATGTGTCGTTGGTAAAAGTCCAGAACCTAATGACAGAGCTCCCCTTGAAAGTATTCACACCTCTGAGCCGATGGAACTGGTCTGTATTGACTTTTGGACAGCTGAGCTCTCAGATAAGCGTAGTGTGGATGTCCTGGTTGTAACAGACCACTTTTCTAAGATGGCACATGCGTTTCCATGCAAAAACCAGTCAGCCAAACAAGTTGCTCGTCGTCTGTGGGATGACTTCTTTTGCATATATGGCTTTCCTAAACGCATTCATTCAGATCAAGGGGCAAATTTTGAAAGTCGTCTCATCAAAGAACTTTTGGAAATGGCTGGCATACAAAAATCTCACACTACGCCGTACCACCCGATGGGGAATGGCATTGTTGAACGTTACAACAGAACCTTAGGTAACATGATACGAGCACTTCCTCCCCAGTCCAAGGCAAGATGGCCTCAGATGCTTAAAATGTTAACATTTTGCTACAATTGCACTGAGCATGAAACAACTGGGTTTGCACCATTTTTCCTTATGTTCGGCAGGATCCCACGCCTGTCCATTGATGTGGTTTTTCAGCATGCCCTGTCAAATGGCCCAGTTGTAGACCATCATGAGTTTGTCTCCCGTCTCAAACATGACCTCTCCGTTGCTGCTCGCATTGCTAGACAAAACAGCTCATCAGAACAAGCCCACCAAGCAATGTACTACAACCGCAAGGCTAAAGGTTCTCCTCTCGATGTGGGTGACAGAGTTTTGGTTGCTAATCGTGGTGAGCGAGGGAAGAGGAAGATTGCAGACAAATGGGAATCAACAGTGTATGAAGTGGTGTCTGTGAAGCCTGATATAAATGTATATCAGATCAAAGACCCTGTCACATCAAGGACAAAGGTTCTCCACAGAAATCTTCTCCTCCCTGTCAACTTTCTCACTGCTGCTGCTGTTTCTGATGATGCAGACAATTCCCCTTGCCCTTCCACAGCAGGAAGTGGACTCTCTGACCCTGTTGTGCCTGATGAGGCACAGGACAATGAAACTAAAACTGTGAACTGGCTTTTACAGATGGAGAACGATAGTTGTGTGGATGAAGTTGCAAATCACACTGACTATGCTTCTGACATTCCAGTATGTGGTTCTTCAGTGGACATTGTGTTTCCTGTCTCAACTGATGTGACTGAAGATTTGCCTGAATCTGATCTTCCTGAATCTGTTGCACTGTCAAACACTCCTGAACCAATTTCAAACATTACAACTGCAGCTGTCCACTCTGAGCTCATTCAGCATGATCTGTCAGCTGAACACAGTACTGACACAAAACTAGACTTACCCGTAACTGATGTTGTTTGCACTCAGCCTTCTCGGCTATGCACTAGGTCGGGTAGGCCTGTTAAGCCTCCAGCCAGACTTGTATGTGAAATGAATGAACAAGTTGTGGATGATTCAATGTCAACTGTGGACTCTGTGTTTTCCTTTGTAAAGACCATGTTTGCAGGGTAGATTTGTGTTTTTCTTTTCTCTCTTGAAGTTTTTATTTCTCAGTGATTGCCTTGTAGAGCAATGGTTGTAAATCAAAAGGTGTAAATGGCATCTTTTGGGTCTGTGATAGTAAGAGTATTGGTCGCGCTCTTGCTAACATTATTCCTTAGGGGAAGTTTCGAACTGATGTAACTACTATGTGCTCTCTTTATCTCACTTTTATTTTAGTGCTGTATGTGCTTGTTTGATATAACCCCATTTTTAGCAGAATTTAAGGGGGGTGTATGTAACATAGTTAAAATGGTTCTGGTTAAATCCTGCTAAAACTGCACCATCTGCTGGTAAAACATTTTATTGCATTCACCTTAAAAAGAGCAGGGCATTATGGGTAATCCTCAGAGCCATGAGGATCACTGATGAGGTAACATGTCTCTGCTATGTGATAAAGAAATATTATTTATGCATTTTATAGAATATGTTTATGGTCTTAGTTTTTGTACATTATTGAAATATGCTTAATCTAGGTCACGCTAGATCAGCTATTATATTGTTTTTGTCCTGTTTAAGAATGTTTAGTTTGTGAGAAAGTGTGGTGGGAATTCCCCCATGTGGTAACATTATGGCTACTCCTTGCAGGAGCTTGTTTAGGCCAGAGACTGACCTTATCTCGATGCCCATTGTGTGAAATACAGGTATGTTTTACTAAATCTCTTGTAGCAGATGGTTAACATAAGGTTGAGTTTTATATAAACAGAGTTTTATATAAATATACATTTAATTTGTTTTTGCATTGTTCTAAAATGCAAGGTTATGTAAACTAAAATATAAAAATGGCATCCAGTAAATAAAATGTCAGCATTTTATTTTATTTTTCAGGGTATTTTAGTTAATTGCTTTACTTTATTTGAAACAAACACTCACTGGTTGTTCCTTTGTTGTAAACAAAATCCACTATACGATCACTGTAGTTTGCAATTATTTTACTGTGGTTACTGTAATTATGGGTAATCCTCAGAGCCATGAGGATCACTGATGAGGAGCTTGTTTAGGCCAGAGACTGACCTTATCTCGATGCCCATTGTGTGAAATACAGATGGAGAAATAAAGAGACAACTGATGCCAACTTGAGAAGCTCCTTGTCGTTCATTAACACCGAGAGAAGCCACCAGAACCACATAGGTCACACTAGCTTGATAACTTCTTTTAATCAACTCTTCTTCCTACAGCTCCCCTAGCGGTGTATAAAATAATAACAGCTATCAGTACAGGGTCTGCGGAACCGGAACTGAGCCATACCAGAACCGAGCTGCAGAGCTTGAGAGTAAAAAGGCTTTCTACTTTAAACATTTTCAAGTTATGTTAGCTAATACACTTCTGCTTTAGTTGATTTAAATGTATTAGTTACTGAACTAAAGAAAGGTTTGTCAGCTCAACTATCCAGGTAGGTAACAACCAAGGTAACAACGTTGACCACAACCTCGTTTTTTTCTGTCAAAAAGTCCGGGAACAACGGCAGTTTGTGCCTCACTGAGGTCATTTGTTTTGGGAGGAAGTAGTTTCCAGCCAGTCTCGTCTGCTGTTGTCGTGGTGGAGGGGCTGGCCACGATACTTTCAGTGACTCGGCCGCTCTGCGGAACAGGTCGAACATGGCCGATGTGGACCCGTCTGCCTCGACGGGAACCGTTGCCACCTCCTGGGAGAGGTCTCCTGCCTCGTCCTCCACGTCCTGCTCCGCCTCGTCGTTGGAGATCTCACCGGAGGCTGAGAGAGAAAGCTCATCAGACAGTAGCATGTCGCGTACATCATATTTGAGTCCTGTGTCGTTAGGCTCCTCTCTTGACTGTGTCGGGTCCATCTGTTCATCCCAGGACAGTGCCACCACGTCCGCCATGTTGTCCGACTCCAGCTCTGCCGAAGGTCTGAGGGCTTCGGACAGTAGCGGGTCCTTT
>JBBPBX010035384.1:0-23232 GCA_038048925.1 Garcialebias charrua
AAAGTGTTGTCAAGGCAACCTATTTATATGTGGACGGAACACTCCACAGCTTTAAAGCATTGTTAAGGCCAACCTATTTGTATGTGGGCGGAACACTCTGCAGCTTCAAAGTGTTGTCAAGGCAACCTATTTATATGTGGACAGAACACTCCACAGCTTCAAAGCATTCTCAAGGCCAAACTATTTATGTGTGGGCGGAATACTCCACAGATTTAAAGCATTGTCAAGGCCAACCTATATATATGTGGGCGAAAACATCTGTAGCCGCAAAGTTATTGTCAAGGCCAACCTATTTATGTGTGGGCGGAAAACTCTACAGATTCAATGCATTGTCAAGGTCAACATATTTATATGTGGATGGAACACAGCAACTTCTAAGTGTTGTCAAGGCCAACCTATTTATATGTAGGCGGAAAACTCTGCTGCTTCAAAGCATTGTCAAGGCAAACCTATTTATATGTGGGTGGAACACTCCACAGCTTCAAAGCCTTCTCAATGCCAAACTATTTATATGTGGGTGTAACACTCCACAGCTTTAAATTGTTGTCAAAGCAACCTATTTATATGTGGGCAGAACACTCCACAGCTTCAAAGCATTGGTAAGGCCAACCTATTTATGTGTGAGTAGAGCACTCAACAGCTTTAAAGTGTTGTCAAGGCAACCTATTTATATGTGGACGGAACATTCCACAGCTTCAAAGCCTTCTCAAGGCCAACCTATTTATATGTGGGTGAAACACTCCATAGCTTTAAAGTGTTGTCAAGGCAACCTATTTATTTGTGGGCGAAACACTCCACAGCTTTAAAGCATTGATAAGGCCAGCCTATATATATGTGGACGGAACATTCTGCAGCTTCAATGCATTGTCAAGGCAACCCTATTTATATGTGGGTGGAACACTCCACAGCTTTAAAGCATTGTTAAGGCTAACCTATTTATATGTGGGTGGAACACTCTGTAGCATCAAAGTGTTGTCAAGGCAACCTATTTATATGTGGGCGGAACACTCCACAACTTCAAAGCCTTCTCAAGGCCAAACTATTTATGTGTGGACAGAACACTCCACAGCTTTAAAGTGTTGTCAATTCAACCTATTATATGTGGGCGGAACACTCCGTAGCTTCAAAGCCTTCTCAAGTCCAAACTATTTATATGTAGATGGAACACTCCACAGCTTCAAAGCATTGGTAAGACCAACCTATTTATGTGTGGGCAGAGCACTCCACAACTTTAAAGTGTTGTCAAGGCAGCCTATTTATATGTGGACGGAACAGTCCATAGCTTCAAAGCCTTCTCAAGGCCAAACTATTTATGTGTGGGCTGAACATTCCACAGCTTTACAGTGTTGTCATGGTAACCTATTTATATGTGGACGGAACACTCTGTAGCTTCAAAGCATTGTCAAGGCAAACCTATTTATATGTGGGCGGAACATTCCACAGCTTCAAAGCCTTCTCAAGGCCAAACTATTTATGTGTGGGTGGAACACTCCACATCTTTAAAGTGTTGTCGAGGCAACCTATTTATATGTGGACGGAACACTCCACAGCTTTAAAGCATTGTTAAGGCCAACCTATTTATATGTGGGCGGAACACTCTACAGCCTCAAAGTGTTGTCAAGGCAACCTATTTATATGTGGGCGGAACACTCCACAGCTTCAAAGACTTCTCAAGGCCAAACTATTTATTTGTGGGCGGAACACTCCACAGATTTAAAGCATTGTCAAGGCCAACCTATTTATATGTGGGCGAAAACATCTGTAGCCGCAAAGTTATTGTCAAGGCCAAACTATTTATATGTGGGCGGAAAACTCCACAGATTCAATGCATTGTCAAGGCCAACATATTTATATGTGGATGGAACACTCTGCAACTTCAAAGCCTTCTCAAGGCCAAACTATTTATGTGTGGACGGAACACTCCACAGCTTTAAAGTGTTGTTAAGGCAACCTATTTATATGTGGACGGAACACTCCACAGCTTTAAAGCATTGTTAAGGCCAACCTATTTATATGTGGGCGGAATACTCTGCAGATTCAGAGTGTTGTCAAGGCAACCTATTTATATGTGGGCGGAACACTCCACAGCTTCAAAGCCTTCTCAAGGCCAAACTATTTATGTGTGGGCGGAACACTCCACAGATTTAAAGTGTTGTCAAGGCAACCTATTATATGTGGGCGGAACACTCCGTAGCTTCAAAGCCTTCTCAAGTCCAAACTATTTATATGTGGGTGGAACACTCCACAGCTTTAAATTGTTGTCAAGGCAACCTATTTATATGTGGACGGAACACTCCACAGCTTTAAAGCATTGTTAAGGCCAACCTATTTATATGTGGGCGGAATACTCTGCAGCTTCAAAGTGTTGTCAAGGCAACCTATTTATATGTGGGCGGAACACTCCACAGATTCAAAGCCTTCTCAAGGCCAAACTATTTATGTGTGGGCGGAACACTCCACAGATTTAAAGTGTTGTCAAGGCAACCTATTATATGTGGGCGGAACACTCCGTAGCTTCAAAGCCTTCTCAAGTCCAAACTATTTATATGTGGGTGGAACACTCCACAGCTTTAAATTGTTGTCAAGGCAACCTATTTATATGTGGGCAGAACACTCCACAACTTCAAAGCATTGGTAAGGCCAACCTATTTATGTGTGGGCAGAGTACTCCACAGCTTTAAAGTGTTGTCAAGGCAACCTATTTATATGTGGACGGAAAATTCCACAGCTTCAAAGCCTTCTCAAGGCCAAACTATTTATATGTGGGTGAAACACTCCATAGCTTTAAAGTGTTGTCAAGGCAACCTATTTATATGTGGGCGGAACACTCCACAGCTTCAAAGCCTTCTCAAGGCCAAACTATTTATGTGTGGGCGAAACATTCCACAGCATTAAAGTGTTGTCATGGCAACCTATTTATATGTGGACGGAACACTCCACTGCGTTAAAGCATTGTTAAGGCCAAGCTATTTATATGTGTACGGAACACTCTGTTGCTTCAAAGTGTATGCAAGGCCAACCTATTTATGTGTAGGCGAAAACATACGTAGCTACAAAGCATTGTCAAGGCCAACCTATGTATATGTGGGCGGAACACTCCACAGATTTAATGCATTGTTAAGGACAACATATTTATGTGTGGGCGGAACACTCTGCAGCTTCAAAGTGTGGTCAAGGCAACCTATTTACATGTGGGCGGAACACTCCACAGCTTCAAAGCCTTCTCAAGTCCCAACTATTTATATGTGGGTGTAACATTCCACAGCTTTAAATTGTTGTCAAGGCAACCTATTTATATGTGGGCAGAACACTCCACAGCTTCAAAGCATTGGTAAGGCCAACCTATTTATGTGTGGACAGAGCACTCAACAGCTTTAAAGTGTTGTCAAGGCAACCTATTTATATGTGGACGGAACATTCCACAGCTTCAAAGCCTTCTCAAGGCCAACCTATTTATATGTGGGTGAAACACTCCATAGCTTTAAAGTGTTGTCAAGGCAACCTATTTATTTGTGGGTGAAACACTCCACAGCTTTAAAGCATTGATAAGGCCAGCCTATTTATATGTGGACGGAACATTCTGCAGCTTCAAAGCATTGTCAAGGCAACCCTATTTATATGTGGGTGGAACACTCCACAGCTTTAAAGCATTGTTAAGGCTAACCTATTTATATGTGGGCGGAACACTCTGCAGCTTCAAAGTGTTGTCAAGGCAACCTATGTATCTGTGGGCAGAACACTCTGTAGCTTCAAAGCATTGGTAAGGCCAACCTATTTATGTGTGGATGGAACACTCCGTAGCTTCAAAGCGTTGTCAAGGCCAACTTATTTATATGTGGGTGACAACATCCGTAGCTACAAAGTATTGTCAAGGCCAACCTATTTAGATGTGGATGGAACACTCCACAGCTTCAAAGCCTTCTCAAGGCCAAACTATTTATGTGTGGGCGGAACACTCCACAGCTTTAAAGTGTTGTCAAGGCAACCTATTTATATGTGGACGGAACACTCCACAGCTTTAAAGCATTGTTAAGGCCAACCTATTTGTATGTGGGCGGAACACTCTGCAGCTTCAAAGTGTTGTCAAGGCAACCTATTTATATGTGGACAGAACACTCCACAGCTTCAAAGCATTCTCAAGGCCAAACTATTTATGTGTGGGCGGAATACTCCACAGATTTAAAGCATTGTCAAGGCCAACCTATATATATGTGGGCGAAAACATCTGTAGCCGCAAAGTTATTGTCAAGGCCAACCTATTTATGTGTGGGCGGAAAACTCTACAGATTCAATGCATTGTCAAGGTCAACATATTTATATGTGGATGGAACACAGCAACTTCTAAGTGTTGTCAAGGCCAACCTATTTATATGTAGGCGGAAAACTCTGCTGCTTCAAAGCATTGTCAAGGCAAACCTATTTATATGTGGGTGGAACACTCCACAGCTTCAAAGCCTTCTCAATGCCAAACTATTTATATGTGGGTGTAACACTCCACAGCTTTAAATTGTTGTCAAAGCAACCTATTTATATGTGGGCAGAACACTCCACAGCTTCAAAGCATTGGTAAGGCCAACCTATTTATGTGTGAGTAGAGCACTCAACAGCTTTAAAGTGTTGTCAAGGCAACCTATTTATATGTGGACGGAACATTCCACAGCTTCAAAGCCTTCTCAAGGCCAACCTATTTATATGTGGGTGAAACACTCCATAGCTTTAAAGTGTTGTCAAGGCAACCTATTTATTTGTGGGCGAAACACTCCACAGCTTTAAAGCATTGATAAGGCCAGCCTATATATATGTGGACGGAACATTCTGCAGCTTCAATGCATTGTCAAGGCAACCCTATTTATATGTGGGTGGAACACTCCACAGCTTTAAAGCATTGTTAAGGCTAACCTATTTATAT
Organism: Garcialebias charrua; assembly: GCA_038048925.1. Taxonomy (NCBI): domain Eukaryota; kingdom Metazoa; phylum Chordata; class Actinopteri; order Cyprinodontiformes; family Rivulidae; genus Garcialebias; species Garcialebias charrua. Next base: position 4,910 of record JBBPBX010035384.1, read on the forward strand.
GTGGGTGGAACACTCTGTAGCATCAAAGTGTTGTCAAGGCAACCTATTTATATGTGGGCGGAACACTCCACAACTTCAAAGCCTTCTCAAGGCCAAACTATTTATGTGTGGACAGAACACTCCACAGCTTTAAAGTGTTGTCAATTCAACCTATTATATGTGGGCGGAACACTCCGTAGCTTCAAAGCCTTCTCAAGTCCAAACTATTTATATGTAGATGGAACACTCCACAGCTTCAAAGCATTGGTAAGACCAACCTATTTATGTGTGGGCAGAGCACTCCACAACTTTAAAGTGTTGTCAAGGCAGCCTATTTATATGTGGACGGAACAGTCCATAGCTTCAAAGCCTTCTCAAGGCCAAACTATTTATGTGTGGGCTGAACATTCCACAGCTTTACAGTGTTGTCATGGTAACCTATTTATATGTGGACGGAACACTCTGTAGCTTCAAAGCATTGTCAAGGCAAACCTATTTATATGTGGGCGGAACATTCCACAGCTTCAAAGCCTTCTCAAGGCCAAACTATTTATGTGTGGGTGGAACACTCCACATCTTTAAAGTGTTGTCGAGGCAACCTATTTATATGTGGACGGAACACTCCACAGCTTTAAAGCATTGTTAAGGCCAACCTATTTATATGTGGGCGGAACACTCTACAGCCTCAAAGTGTTGTCAAGGCAACCTATTTATATGTGGGCGGAACACTCCACAGCTTCAAAGACTTCTCAAGGCCAAACTATTTATTTGTGGGCGGAACACTCCACAGATTTAAAGCATTGTCAAGGCCAACCTATTTATATGTGGGCGAAAACATCTGTAGCCGCAAAGTTATTGTCAAGGCCAAACTATTTATATGTGGGCGGAAAACTCCACAGATTCAATGCATTGTCAAGGCCAACATATTTATATGTGGATGGAACACTCTGCAACTTCAAAGCCTTCTCAAGGCCAAACTATTTATGTGTGGACGGAACACTCCACAGCTTTAAAGTGTTGTTAAGGCAACCTATTTATATGTGGACGGAACACTCCACAGCTTTAAAGCATTGTTAAGGCCAACCTATTTATATGTGGGCGGAATACTCTGCAGATTCAGAGTGTTGTCAAGGCAACCTATTTATATGTGGGCGGAACACTCCACAGCTTCAAAGCCTTCTCAAGGCCAAACTATTTATGTGTGGGCGGAACACTCCACAGATTTAAAGTGTTGTCAAGGCAACCTATTATATGTGGGCGGAACACTCCGTAGCTTCAAAGCCTTCTCAAGTCCAAACTATTTATATGTGGGTGGAACACTCCACAGCTTTAAATTGTTGTCAAGGCAACCTATTTATATGTGGACGGAACACTCCACAGCTTTAAAGCATTGTTAAGGCCAACCTATTTATATGTGGGCGGAATACTCTGCAGCTTCAAAGTGTTGTCAAGGCAACCTATTTATATGTGGGCGGAACACTCCACAGATTCAAAGCCTTCTCAAGGCCAAACTATTTATGTGTGGGCGGAACACTCCACAGATTTAAAGTGTTGTCAAGGCAACCTATTATATGTGGGCGGAACACTCCGTAGCTTCAAAGCCTTCTCAAGTCCAAACTATTTATATGTGGGTGGAACACTCCACAGCTTTAAATTGTTGTCAAGGCAACCTATTTATATGTGGGCAGAACACTCCACAACTTCAAAGCATTGGTAAGGCCAACCTATTTATGTGTGGGCAGAGTACTCCACAGCTTTAAAGTGTTGTCAAGGCAACCTATTTATATGTGGACGGAAAATTCCACAGCTTCAAAGCCTTCTCAAGGCCAAACTATTTATATGTGGGTGAAACACTCCATAGCTTTAAAGTGTTGTCAAGGCAACCTATTTATATGTGGGCGGAACACTCCACAGCTTCAAAGCCTTCTCAAGGCCAAACTATTTATGTGTGGGCGAAACATTCCACAGCATTAAAGTGTTGTCATGGCAACCTATTTATATGTGGACGGAACACTCCACTGCGTTAAAGCATTGTTAAGGCCAAGCTATTTATATGTGTACGGAACACTCTGTTGCTTCAAAGTGTATGCAAGGCCAACCTATTTATATGTAGGCGAAAACATACGTAGCTACAAAGCATTGTCAAGGCCAACCTATGTATATGTGGGCGGAACACTCCACAGATTTAATGCATTGTTAAGGACAACATATTTATGTGTGGGCGGAACACTCTGCAGCTTCAAAGTGTGGTCAAGGCAACCTATTTACATGTGGGCGGAACACTCCACAGCTTCAAAGCCTTCTCAAGGCCAAACTTTTTTTGTGTGGGCGGAACACTCCATAGCTTTAAAGTGTTGTCAAGGCAACCTATTTATATGTGGACGGAACACTCCACAGCTTTAAAGCATTGTTAAGGCCAACCTATTTATATGTGGGCGGAACACTCTACAGCTTCAAAGTGTTGTCAAGGCAACCTATTGTAGTGGACATGACCATGTTCACTTTATTACACCTGTGTACTTTTGAACTGTCCAGTGATGACCTTTACTGACCACTCAGTAAAGCAAGACATTTACTACATAATCATTCATTTAGCTATAATCTGATAAATATAGTCACCAAAAGAGACTATTTCTATCTTTGATTTTATTCTAATGTGATCAAAAGAATAACTTTTGTCATTTTCATGATGTGTGCTTTTTAAGCTGTGTTATTCTGTGAGAGTTAAACTGTGTCCACTGCTGTGTTAAAGGGAAATATCGGGTCACAGAGACCCGACTGTTCTGTTTAGAAATAAGAAGACAGTTTAATCAGTTGTTTTTCATTGAACAAGGCTCCAGCTTTCTCTGTCTGTTCCTAAACAAATCTCCCTCTGCTGCTGCTTGTTAACCTTGGGTTTGATAAGACAAATGAACTCCTCGACTGGTCCTTCCTTAAGTACTAGTCTAAGCTGTGCTGAAACGCTTCAGAGAGTTGCTGGGAACTTCCAAAGAGATGTGAACTTTCCCAAGAGCTGGACACGTGTGGTCAAGAGCTAACGACCGGCGTCTTCAGCTAAGGACTGATAACAGGCTGTTATGAGTCTACTTCGAACAAGCCGAGCTCAAAAACTTTGTTTATTCCCTCCTGGAATAAGTTTATCTTGAAGTCAGAGGCCTGAAGCTGACATATTCTCTGATGACCAACGCGGAAGCCAGGAGACGTTGAAACGTAAACTAAAACCAGTTTTGGACGTGCTGGGACTAAAGGACTCTGTGCATCTGAAGGCTGGTGTCTTCCCTCTTACCGGGCGGTCGTCAAAAGGTAAAGGAGCTGTTTACAAAACGTACCTGGATTTTAGCAGAAGTCGGATGAAAAGTGTCACTCTGGTCTCATGCTCAGGATAATTTTCTTCTTAAATCTTTCCTCCTATTTCTTTTCCCTCTCAACCTAAGCTGGAAACTATATTTTTAAGTTAAAGAGCCCACAGACTAAATATGCGTAACATCTAATATTTATGTCTGTTGTGTTAAATTCAAGTGTGCTGACGTATTTGAATTGAAAGAAAGTGAAATCATGTCAATCAAGTGTAATGGTGTTAATTTAGTTGGTTTATTTTAAATAAATGATAGTGTCTCTTTGACATATCAAACTAAGTTAACGTGTCCATTGTCACTTAATGGCTCTGTTTATTTATCCATCATAAAGATCACAGAAATATTGGGTAAACTGAAAAAGAAGAGAATCCGTGAATTTACTATTCAATCTGAATAAGTAAATTAAGGTAAAAAGGAGGTCAGTATTAAACTGACCCCCCCTTTAACCCCTTACATCTGGTGGCCTCGTATCGGCTTCTAAAAGTTTATTGATAAATCTGTGGTCTCAGTCATGAACTGTAACGTCATGTTTGCATAAAAGGATCCAAGTTTTAAACTCTGAGGATAATGATTTTGGCTGGAAGTGTTCAAAGCAGGCAGATTCTGCATGTTTTTATCATTTGAAGCTGTGAGATTATTATTGTTTCAACTCTGTTAGACGCTGTTGGAAGCATTCAGGTGAAGTTTTGTCAGCCGTAGTCTGTGGAGGTTCTGGTTCGGTCCAGTTCACGCGGACTCCTGTACAAAGCTTTGTTTGACCGCCGAGTCAGAAGCCTGAAAGCTAATTTAACATCTACAAGATTGCTGTTGTGGTATTTTACATTTTAAAGAAGGTCGAAGCAGCATATATGTTAGAACGTTGTCGGATAGTGGTTCTGAAACCCGAATTCTGCTCCTTTAAAGTGGACGGAACCGACCTGAACGCGCTCCGAGTGAGTCCGTGTTTGTTCAAACAGCTGCAGTGCTGTGTTACTGAGCGTAACTAAGTTTGCCTGTCTAGATGTGCGCGCCGCATGTTTCAGAATTTTGGGAAGTTAAATTGTAGCGTTTGAGTTGTTTTAAGAGTCTATAAAGTTGTGGTCTGCTGTGCAAGCTAACGTTAAGAAGACGTGTCTCATGTCCGTTTATGAGCTGTGATTGGATGATACGAGTGCTGTGTGCTGTGAATCTCTCTTGTAGCGAACGCTGATTCGCTGTTGTGTGCTGTCAATCACTCTTGTGGCGAACGCTGATTCGCTGTTGTGAGCTGTCAATCACGTCGCACGCCGTTGCGACCAGCCCACTTTGTCGTCATTTCCGGCACGACATTGGTCGAAGGTAAGGATCTACATTCGCCATGTATGCTTGTAGAATGAACTACTGACGCTGTGATTGATTTGTTGACGCCACGTATGTTGTAGCGAGCTCCGCCTCGCAAGCACTGAAGCTGGTGACGCGCTACGCACGCTGCGTTGGCCCGCCCATTTTTGTCGTCACTTCCAGGTGCCGCACTTTGAGTGACAGGTCACACTCGCTGGTTCACACTCGTTCACACACGAACACACACTTAAACACTCATCTGAAGCCATCAACCCTGTCTAGCAACATAAACTTGTCTCTGACAAGAACGCGGTTCGAGCAATTATCACGTTCTTACTGAAAACTAACCCTAATAGGTTGTTTTCTTTCCATGTACTGATTTAAACTCAGTCGCTTCGTGATAACATACTCGACGCTGCCCCCTGCTGGACGTTAATAGATGAGTTTTCTCTCAACACCTCATAAAGTCAGCATTTTTTATGGTGAAAATTACCAGCTTTAAAATTGTTCTGTACACAAACAAAAAATCCTGTTTATTTTAAATAAAGAATTTTTGAATAACAGAGGTACAGACGAACAATTGATGCTCATTTTAAATACTGAAGAGATTTAAAATAACACTCAAAAAGCATCTTTTATTTGATTTTCAAATTAAATAAAAAAAAAAAAATGATGGAGAACAGAGAATTTCCACATTAAGCTCTTCACATCTCTGAATTTTAAACAGAATTGGTGTACACTGTACACTTTTAGTTAAAAATTGCATTTTTAACGTTTTTCTGTGTAAAATTAATGACTCCAGTTTATTTTAAATACAAAATTTAAAATAAACAGAAAGCATCTGCTGACTTGATTTTCACAAAAAATCAAAACAAAGATAGCAGAACAACTTTGAGGATGTCAACAGACAACAAATTGATAAAAGTCACTGATTTTTATTTGGAATGCCATCTGTCATGTTATGCTAAGCACACAAACACCTCCAGTTTATTTTAAATAAAAAATATTTAAAATAAACAGGTAATCCATTTTTCACTCCTGATAACTGTCAAAATACAGCAAAACAGTTTAGCCAAACTGCAATACATCTTTTTAAGGCATAATGGAGCAGCATTCTGGGTACATTTTAGTGTGAACAATGTATTTATTTCGAATCTTTTAAATAGTGTTTGAGTAAGTAAAACGGACGTCATGCTTGGGTTAGTTAGTAACTGTTGTTGAAAAATAAGTTATATTTTAAAGTTAACACTGCAAAAAGGCATTTAACTTTTACAATTCATTTGAGGGTAAAACCTGAAGAAGGTACCTATGAATAGAAATACTTATTACACAGTGAAACACTTAAACCAGACAGCTGATTAGTTTGATTGACTCAGTGCTGCATTAAAAGTGAAGATTTATTTGCACACATTAAAATTCGAACTGTCTTATTGATTTTCACAAAAAATCAAGTTAAAGATGGAAGTTCAAGACGGTACGCGTCCAAGGCTCATACAGTATGTGCCTCTAGAAGACCCATACATCAGAGGGTACCAAGAGGAACCCCGGAGCCATGAACTGGCTCCCCCTGCACCTTGCACAGAGGAAAAATCTTTCTCATTGTGTGGTGACTACTCAGCTGCCCGAAATGTCTTGCAGAGAAACGATGAACATCCATATTTTTTCTTTGCCAGAATTTTGAAGGCGTATATAGGTGACATGATGGAACCTGACCTGGAAGAGCAGACGCTTTTCAAATCTGTTTTCAGGGATAATCTAATCCCTGATGTTAGATTCGAGTTGCCATGGAACTTGGCCTGGGGTGATTTAGAAGCAACATCTTTGAATGAAATAGTAGAGTGTGCTGCGGATGTCTTTGCAGCTAACATGCAAGCCAAAACACCCTTACAGGTGTCCCCGAATGAAGCGGTCAAATCCCACTCGCTGGAGCTAGAAGGGACAAGTTCATCAACTCCCTCTCCTAACAAAGGCGAAAAGAAACAGACCTTTCAACCTGACAAACCACAAAGTGGGGGTATCCGCGGGAGAAAGAAACCAAAATGGTTCAGATCGAACCAGATGGGTGAAAACCAAGGTCAATCGGCGGGTGGACTTCAAAAGAAATTGAAGGATGGGGACCTATACTCATGTAACTATGCGTTGTCCCAACAGACACCCCCGAGCCTTGGAACTGCACCTCCCGCGCCTCGAACTGAACAGTTCGAAACAGGCAAAGAGTCACGAATGTCCCGGAATAATGGCCCAACACCTCTATGCTCGGAAGAGACAGAGGAAGTAAGTAGTTTGTCAGTAGATTTGAATGTTACTGTGCTTGACCAACCTGTTACAATGAGTGGCATTATCATTGATAATGACACTATCAACATTGACCAACCTGGAGCGATGTGTAGCACTGTCTTTCACAAAGACTCAGAGCACACAAATAACTCAGCGCACACTACTTCTGACATTGCCATGGATGTTGACAGCAAACCAATTGCTGACACACAACAACATCCTGAAGGTCATGATGCTGACAGCCAACAAGATGCTGACAGTAAACAAGATTACACAGCCAGAGTCACACGTGAACAGAAACGTGGACAAAGACCTGTGAGGTTTCTGTGTAACTTTATGCAAAGGGGGGTGGCTAAGAAAGCCTACCTGCCCATCACACTGGAAGGTGTCCTTGAGCGTGAAGCCCTCCTGGATGGCAGTTCTGATATAACTATTATGTCGGCCAAGCTGTTCGAGGAGCTGAGGACCGCCGCCAACGGTGTTGACGGGCAAATACCCTTTGAGGAATGTGCTATTGAGCTACAGGGTCTCGCAGAGACGAGAACAACCCTAACAGCCATAGCTATGGTTCACATGCAGATTGGCAAAACGACACTACACCACCCAGTGTATGTGTCCACACTTGACTCATTCCCATTTCTGGTTGGCCAAGACTTTATAAACCGTTTTGAAGCGATTATAGATTATGGTCAACAGGAAATGTGGGCAACAGTGAGAAAACCCCTGCCAATAAAAGTGCCTCCTCGTTGTGGTACAGACTGCCTAACCGCAGGTACCGCAGTGGCCACGAGGGACTCCCCAACCGTGGTCACAAGCCCGGTAAGTGAACCTTCAACTACAGATGAGACAGTAGAGACTCAACAGTTGGACCAGACTCTGGCCCGACAAGAGAACCTCCTCTGCGAGCTGACACAGTCAGCACTCACTGAACACTACCTACCACAGGTAGTGAAAGGTGTTGAGATCCAAGGATCCTACACCGAAGAGGCTGTACTGTCCTATGGGACAGGTAATTCAGCTATCAGCCAAGCTTTCGATGAAACCTTGGTTCAAGGACATGTGAGTCCTGGAAGTGGCAGTCCGCGACATGCTGACAGTCACTTGGATTTCAGTGTCACAGATTTTGAGGACCCCTCCTCCAACAAAAGGGGGGTGTACTCTCACTCTCTACCACAGGTAGTAGACTGTGTGGAGGTCCGAGGATCCCACACCACAGACGCTGTACTGTCCTCTGGGACAGGTACTTCAGCCATCAGCCAAGCTTTCGATGAAACCTTGGTTCAAGAGCTTTTGAGTATAGGACTACTCAGAGATGACATAGTTCTTACAGACTCAAAGAGCACCTCTTCAGTCATGAAGTGGGAAGACACACATCACAACGACAGTGACCCGTCGCAGTCTGTACAATCAGACACACCAGCGACTGCGCCGACAGTTGTGACACACCTGAATTACGCAGAAAGAGGTAAACGTACGGAGAAACGTTGGCCGAAGCCTATGAGGTTCCTGTACAAGCTTCCCGATACACTGCGTGAACGGCTTAAACCAAACCATGGCATCTTAACTCGTGCCCAAGGCCTTGACAATCTCAAGGTCCCCACCAATCTCAAAGAACTACAAAGTTTTCTTGGCGTGTGTAACTACTCGAACCAGTTCATAGAGAACTATGCAGACCTTGCGAAGCCACTGACTGAACTCCTAAAGAATGGCTTTCCATTCGTCTGGACTGACAAACAGCAGCAGGCAATGGACGCTCTTATAGACAGGATCAAGTCAGCCCCATGTTTAGTCTACCCAGACTACAACAAAGAGCTTTACTTGGAAGTGGGCTTCTCAGCTCGTTGCATAAGTGCAGGTCTATACCAAATACACGACAGAGACAAACGTGTAGTAGCCTACGCCAGCAAGACGATGGCAGGACCCGAGTTGAGATTCTCAGACTGTGAGAAAGCTCTACTGACCACAGTGTGGGCAGTAAAACATTTCTCCAGCTACATTGGTGGACAGAAAATCATTGTGGAAACACAACACCAGCCAGTGACATTCCTAAACAGCCAACGCATCAGAGATGGTGTGGTAACAAACTCACGTGTTGCAACGTGGCTCATGGCGCTTCAAAGTTTTAACCTAGACATACGTTATGGTCAAAACAAGAAGTCACATCTGGGGACAGACTTGGCACTCTGCCAAAAGTGTACACAAGATGTACCAGCGACCCAGCCGTTGGCTGAGGAAAAAACCCCTGTGACTGAAGACCCGAACCACCACTTCTTTGATGACAATATCTGCAAAGATATGACAACATTGTACGTGGATGGATCTTCGTTCCTCCGCGACAAAATCTGTAGGGCAGGTGTTGGAGGGGTCCTCCTCCAAGACCAAGAGCAGATCACCTTCAGCTACAAATCAGGCTCTCAGACTTCTCGGTACGCTGAGATTGTCGTGATCATGATCCTAATAGCTCTCCAGATGGTAGTAGCACGTTCCATCAAGACGCTAGTCATCTGCACTGACTCTAACTATGCTCGTTTGAGTTTCGCTTGTCACCTTGCTGTGTGGAAACAGAACGGTTTCCTAACAAGCGACAGAAAAGTGGTCAAACACAAAGAGCTTTTCATAGCGTGTGATCACTTGGTGACATCACACGACTTACAGATCTACTGGAAGAAAGTTCCAGGACATTCTAGAGTCCCAGGCGATGACAAGCACTACAATGACATTGCGGATTCCTTAGCCAAAGAAGGAGCCGACGAAGGTCCTCTATGGTCCTTCGACTCCTCCTGGTTGATCAAGACTCTGTCAACACAACCTGCTGTTGAGGTTATGGCAGTCACACGTGCACAGGCCGCGGCCAGACCTGCTGACAACGCAGTCTCTGTACGGCCTGCACTGACTGACCCAGACATCATCCAACAGCAAAAGTCGGATCCTGCTATCAACTCCATGATACTGTACCTGACTGATCCGAACAAAAATAGTCCGTCTAAAGACGACCTGGATTCCGATCCAGACCTTAAGGTCCTCTATCAGCTGCGCAAACAGCTAAAACTAATCAAGGGCATCTTAACTTTCGCTCATGGACCAACGTCCTCACCTGTGTTCGTGGTTCCCCATGACCAAAGGGGGGTAATGTTAGTCCATGCCCATGATCTCCCGTCCGCAGGACACAAAGGAGATAAAGCCACGCTGACGGCATTAAAACAAATTGCCTATTGGCCTGGAATGAAAAAGGATGTCAAGGACTACATTGAAGGGTGCGTGGTCTGTGGCCAGTTTCAGCCAACCAGACCACTTCACAGAGCACCACTGCAAAGCAGAGGCATTGCATTCCCATGGTCTGACCTCCAGATCGACTGGGTTGGACCACTCACTAAGAGCTCTAGAGGAAATAAATATTTTCTCACGGTAACCTGTGCATTCACCAAATGGGTAGAATGCCTACCAGCTCCTAACGACACAGCACAAACTACTGCTATGTTGTTAATGAATCATATATTCTCAAGGTTTGGACTTCCCCTTAGGGTGAACTCAGACCAAGGTACACACTTCACAGGTGAAGTGATGAAAGAACTGTGGAAGACGCTAGGCGTCAAGGCCAACTTTCATGTCGGCTACCACCCACAGGCTTCAGGCCAAGTCGAGAGAGCAAACAGAACTGTGGTGAGTATTTTGAAGAAATACGTGGCTGCAAACCACAAGGACTGGGATGTGAAACTCCCTCTGGTCCTCATGGCCATAAGAGCCACTCCACACACATCAACTGGCATCTCTCCCTTCGAGATGATGACCGGTCGACAAATGACTCTCCCTCTACACCTGTTGTACCAACCAGGCGACGCCGCCATGGCGACAGCCTACACTACACAACAATACATGAAAGATTTGAATGTACACCTCAGAAACACTTTTGCTTTCGCCCAGAAAAACCTGGAAAAATCCGCTGAAGGACGCAAGGCGTACTATGACCAGAAGGCCTCTCACAATGAACTCCAAGTGGGAGACAGAGTCTGGTACTATACGTTCGCCCCAGCAACCGGGAAAGGAGGGTCCGAGACCGGAACTCTCGCCCGCAAACTAATGCCCAGGTGGACTGGACCTCATCTGATAACAGACAAAGTGTCCTCAGTCGTCTACGAAATCAAAATCAGCAAAGGCCGCAAAGAGCCAATTGCTAAATGGGTACATCGAAATCAGATCAAACCTTACAAGGCGTTCAATGACTCCACAAAAGACAAAGATCTCACAAACTCACCGACTTCATGGGATAATAAGGTCGTCCAAACACAAGTTAGTAAATAAACTAATCAGGTTTAAACTACCATATTTCCCACCCTATAAGTCGCATTGTCCAATTTGAACTTAGAAACGCTAAGCTTAAAACCCACAACAAAAAACTAACCTTAACAACCGTTTAAATCCACGAGATTTAATTTGACCTCGGTCATAAAGTTGAGACCTGTTTTTCTTGTGTGTTGCACTTTGGAATCTGACGACAGGAGTGTGTCGAAGCAGTGAAACGTTTGTTTCCTTGTTGTTTAGTCATTACTGTTGTCATTAGTTGAGATATTGTTTTGGTTCTGAACACTCCCAGCCAAAAAGGTTTTGTATTAACATGGGTTAATGAATGATATGGATTTAACTATGCCAACATGCAGTTCGTTTTGTTAAAACCCAATCGTCGAAGAGTCAATGTAGTTTAAAGCTACTTAAGGTACAATAAACTACACTGGTCTCATAATTTCTAAATTGAACCGATTCGATCGTTTCTATTCTAGATTGTCTATTTATTTTGATGAGTCTCGCCATAGACTTCAAAATTTATTAGGAATACCAAATCCTACGTCGTTCGTCTAAAAGACAACAGACATTTAGATCAAACTATATTTCATTTTTATTTTAGTTTAACCTAAACTAAGTAATGAATGGAGGAATAGTTTGGAATTAGAGGCCTTCGTTACAGAAGCCCTCCAAAATTCTATAGGTATAGATCCCTATATCTAATTTACAGAATTGATCCACCCCTTAATTGGTAATTATAGCTGATCTAAACCATGATAGCTTACATACCAGGTGCATATAGGTAGGGCCTAATGTAAAATCCCAATCATAAGCCCACCTAAAACCACATAATTGCATGACACATAGAACCAGAGTGGCACTGACTGGAGACCAACCAGCCAACAACCTTCGATGTGGGGACCTGCAGCTCCAACGCTTGGTCTTCAACCTTCATCCAAGGGTCGCCTCCTCTGCGTCAATCGAGGGATCCCCTCTACATGCTGATTATGAAAACAATTGTTGCTGATGAAATCACCAACTCTAATCGTGGTGGAATTACTGCTGTGGGATTATCGCTGTGGATTATAAGACTTTGTTTTCCAAAGGATCACAGACTTTGTTTTCCAAGAGTTAACAGACTCAGTTTTCCAAGGGATTAAAAGCTTACCGCAATGGGATTACCTCCGAACAGTATGGAATTTCCAAAACTTTATGGGATTATAATTTTTGATTTTTCTTTTCCACTTGCTGGATTACTTCAAGATCAAAGACAGTTCAAGGTTTCCTTTCGTGTTGGACCCCATCCCCAAGGACTGGCGATGGCTTCCAAAAGGGGGGAGATGTAGTGGACATGACCTTGTCCACTTTTAAGACACCTGTGTACTTTTGAACTGTCCAGTGATGACCTTTACTGACCTCTCAGTGAAGCAAGACATTTACTACAAAATCATTCATTTAGCTATAATCTGATAAATATAGTCACCAAAAGAGACTATTTCTATCTTTGATTTGATCCTAATGTGATCAAAAGAATAACTTTTGTCATTCTCATGATGGTGCTTTTAAGCTGTGTTATTCTGTGAGAGTTAAACTGTGTCCACTGCTGTGTTAAAGGGAAATATCGGGTCACAGAGACCCGACTGTTCTGTTTAGAAATAAGAAGACAGTTTAATCAGTTGTTTTTCATTGAACAAGGCTCCAGCTTTCTCTGTCTGTTCCTAAACAAATCTCCCTCTGCTGCTGCTTGTTAACCTTGGGTTTGATAAGACAAATGAACTCCTCGACTGGTCCTTCCTTAAGTACTAGTCTAAGCTGTGCTGAAACGCTTCAGTGAGTTGCTGGGAACTTCCAAAGAGATGTGAACTTTCCCAAGAGCTGGACACGTGTGGTCAAGAGCTAACGACCGGCGTCTTCAGCTAAGGACTGATAACAGGCTGTTATGAGTCTACTTCGAACAAGCCGAGCTCAAAAACTTTGTTTATTCCCTCCTGGAATAAGTTTATCTTGAAGTCAGAGGCCTGAAGCTGACATATTCTCTGATGACCAACGCGGAAGCCAGGAGACGTTGAAACGTAAACTAAAACCAGTTTTGGACGTGCTGGGACTAAAGGACTCTGTGCATCTGAAGGCTGGTGTCTTCCCTCTTACCGGGCGGTCGTCAAAAGGTAAAGGAGCTGTTTACAAAACGTACCTGGATTTTAGCAGAAGTCGGATGAAAAGTGTCACTCTGGTCTCATGCTCAGGATAATTTTCTTCTTAAATCTTTCCTCCTATTTCTTTTCCCTCTCAACCTAAGCTGGAAACTATATTTTAAGCTGAAATGCCCCTCAGACTAAATATGTGTAACATCTAATATTTATGTCTGTTGTGTTAAATTTAAGTGTGCTGACGTATTTGAATTGAAAGAAAGTGAAATCATGTCAATCAAGTGTAATGGTGTTAATTTAGTTGATTTATTTTAAATAAATGATAGTGTCTCTTTGACATATCAAACTAAGTTAACGTGTCCATTGTCACTTAATGGCTCTGTTTATTTATCCATCATAAAGATCACAGAAATATTGAATAAACTGAAAAAGAAGAGAATCCGTGAAATTACTATTCAATCTGAATAAGTACATTAAGGTAAAAAGGAGGTCAGTATTAAACTGACCCCCCCTTTAACCCCTTTACAGTTCAAGCCCAGGTTGCATCAGGTAGGTAATCCTTCATGAGAGTTCGGTCGTTGTGTTGACCCCTGAAGATGAGAGCAGCTGAAAGAAACTTCGTATGAGGGTGGCCATCTTGGATTTTGACTTGGCTTGACAGGGACCTGTTGTCAGGCCTAGTTGTAGCCACACACCAAAATGTAAGTTACTCGCTTATTTTTCCATTATCACGCGCACAACGTGCACAGACGGATGGATGGACAGACAGGTATTTCCAAATCCATGTTTTTGTTCAACGGGAACAAACTAAACTAAAATTAAATATTATATTTTAATATTGAAGCAATGGAATAATCTAATTAAAAACATTTGTGGCAGCTCTGATTGAAATATTTAATATTTTGAAGTTTTTTCCTCTTTAACATAAACAAAAGGTTACATAATAAAGTAACACACAGAGGGTGCAAACACCTCTCATATTCTGGACAATCTTATACAACAGAACAGTTCACACCAACACCAGAACTGGCACGTTTGTACCTTGGTATATATCCTGAAGGGAGCCCCCACCGCAGTACTCCATGCAGATCCAGAGCTTGGTGTTCCTGAAGACACAGTCCACACATGTGTGAGCACACCCAGCAGCCCAGGACTGACGGCCATTTTAAACCAACACACAGCAAGCACCTGTGGTAGCTGCCGAAGTAGGCCACGATGTTCTTGTGCTTGCACTCCTTCATCATGGTGATCTCCTGCTGGATGGACGTGATGTCATCAGCTGTGCAAACACATGTGTAAATGAGCAACTCACCAACTTCATCTTTCAGACAAAACTCAGCTCAGACAAGAAAAACACACTTTTAAGACCTAGCATTTAGCCCGTTAGCTTTCAGGCCAGAGTTTAACACCAAAGCTGACTGTGCTCGTCTGCACAGCTGACGAGTTGCTGCCATGTCTACGCCTGTTCTTAATGATTAGCTTGGTGGCCATCTTGAACTGGGTGGACTTCAAAAGACAATCAGGTGTAGATGTACATCCGATGGTTACATTTTGAACGTTTCATTAAAATCTGTCCAGTGGTTCTTGAGATATTTAGCTAACATTACAAACACACACACACAAGGACAACAAGACTGCATTCTGCACATTACACGTTCGTTGACAAACCATTACACCAGTGGAGGACTGTGGGGCCAGCAAAGACTCTCTGCTGGCCTAAACACAGCCATTAACTTATAGTTTAGTATTTTTGTCTGTATTTATAATTATTATTCTGAAATGTAGTGGTGTTCCGATCGATCGGCCACTGATCATTATTGGCCGATTTCCGTGAAAAGTACGTGATCGGTGTTTACCGATTAGGCCTGTCATGATTAATTTTGCTGGGCGATTAAATGTCTCAGAAATGATTGCCACAAACAAACTGTTTCCCACACGCAGCACACTCCCATAGTGGACCAAGCAGTTTGCTGGTGAAGTTGAACATCTGCATCCATCCAGCTGTTAAACCCAGCAGCAACACTGACGTCTGCGCTCCATACGTCACTCATGAAGCTTACAGAACATTCCAAAAGACAAGGTGCACGTGGTGCTGAGAGATAATGCCCGTAACATGCTGAAAGCTAGGACGGAATAAACTCATGACTGACAAAACTGAGAGGCTCCTCTTTATTAAAAATAGTCTTCCCACAAGGTTCAGCACCAAGTCAGAGACATTTAGCACGTGCACATGTTGCTCAAGGCAAATGCACTTTACTTTCACTTGTGCCGTTTGTGCTTCAAGGTCTTTAAGACCATATTAGTGCTATTTAAGTAGCAAATGGGCCCTTCTATTTTACACAACAGACCCATTATATTACTTACTTATGAATTATAAGGTACACAGTTGATTTTTTCTTTAACACATGCAGTTTACTCGTGCACTAAACAGTAAACCATGCTCTCAGGTATCTTTGATTTAGTAACTTTTTATAGTTTATTTGAATTTAACCTACATTTGACTTTAAATGTATCCTTTTTACTTCACATTAATGTTTAGAGATTTATTTGACTCTCTGTAATGTTTAAATCCTGTTGAGAGCCTTGATGGTTTCAGTCTGTTAAACATTCTGTTACTGATGGTAGCTCAGTGTTTTCTCTTGTCCTTAGGACTGAACAGTAGGGGTTGAACGAGTACCGGTACATAATTTTTTAACTCGACATTAGCATAAAAAAACTCGAGTAGAACTCAAGTAGTCGATGACGTCATAGGATCTTAAGATGCAAACAAAAATAAAAATATGCATAAAAACGTCATTATTTACACACAAAAAAAGAACAACAAAACATTGGGAGCATACTGTATATTATGCTCCTACCATTTATCATTCTGCAGATAAGTCACAGGAAAAACAAAACTATTAGTTATTATTATTAAACTGCAAAAGTGAAAGAAATGTGCGGCACGTCAAAAACTGAAACTAAAAACAGTGGGGCAGACACCACCACGCACCTGCAACAGTGCATGCAACATCGCCCCCTATGGTAACAATATTTTGTAGCGGTTACGGGCAGAGCCCTGGTTATGGGGAGTGTACTATGTGTTATGTCTTTCCCATAATGTTTAGGGGTATGTTAGTGTTCTGGCCACACCATGAGTGAGATGGACGTCTGTGATATAGACCTGCCTCTTGTGTGTTATTAAAGTTTGGGTTTTTCCTGTTGCTCAGCTCAAAGTGCCTTGGTTGGGTTTAACCCACATTAGGGTACAATACATGGTAACAGAATTTGGTGTAACACCGGTTCTCAACGTGCTCCAAACAGGAAGTTGATTTATTTTCTGTGGTGTGACTGTGACGTGATGACGTCAATACGAAAATACTCGACGTGAAATTAAAAACCTCGATAGATGTCCTAGGAATCGATGTGTCGATTACTCGAATAGTCTGTTAAAGCCCTACTGAACAGTTGCTGTTTTGTGCCTGCAAGATTTTTTTTGTCTTGAAAAAGTCAAAGCATGTTTTTGTCCAAATTAAAATGATTTTATTGTTCCTATTTTCCAGATCACATAGCAAGTAGCACTCAACTAAATCAAAAATTTTACAGCCAAGCCATGTGATCAGCAGAACAAAACATGACGAGAGCATCCCCAGTCTGTTCCCTTCATTTCAAATATTTTCTCTTGTTTGTGCAGTTTACAGTAGCATATGTTTATTTAGAGCTTTTATCCAATCATATTTCAACCATCATCTGTTGCTAGGGTCAAAGAATCTGCCTCGAGGCCTTCAGAACCAACAGTGCTCGCACCAGCAGTTTAAAAACTGCTGCTTTCACCAGTCGGATGCTGAGTCAGCGACGCTGGAGCCATCTAGCAGGCAGTAGACAACACCAGTGTTATTATGTTTGATCAGATGGTCACACACTGGTCAGAGCTGGGAAACTGCATCTGTGGAGTCCTGCACAAGCTAAATGTTGAGCAGATGTTCTCAGCCCTGAAGTGAATTAAATGTTGTGCCAGAAAAATATTATACTTGGTCATAACTTCAACTAAGCGTTTCCAGTAACTGTTGATCAGTCCTGCTCACCTTGGAGGAGTTTTAGTCCATTCCTCTGTACAGAACAGCTTCAACTCTGGATGTTGGTGGGTTCCTCACATTAACTGCTGCTTCAGGTCCTTCCACAACATCTGGACTGGATTAAGGTCAGGACTTTGACTTGGTCATTCCAAAACGTGAACTTTATTGTTCTTGAACATTCTTTGGTAGAACATCTTGTGTGCTGAGGGTCACTGTGTTGCTGCATGACCCACCTTCTCTTCAGATTCAGTTCATGGACAAATGTTCTGACATTTTCCTTTAGAATTATCTGATATCATTCAGAAGTCATTGTTCCATCAATGGTGGCAAGAAGACCTGGCCCAAACCATGGCACTACCACTACCATGTTTCACAGATGGGATAAGGTTCTTCTGCAGGAATGCAGTTTTCATTTCTCCAAACATAACTCTTTTCATTTAAACCAAAAAGTTCTACTTTGGTCTCATCCGTCCACAAAACATTCTTCAACAGTCTTCTGGTTTGTCCACGTGATCTTTAACAAACTGCAGACGAGCAGCAATGTTCTTTCTGGAGAGCAGTGTCTTTCTCCTTCAACCTGCCATGAACCATTGTTGTTCAGTGTCTCCTGATGGTGGACTCATGAACATCATCATCAGTCAATGTGAGAGAGACCTTCAGTTGTTAGAAGTTACCCTGGGCTCCTTTGTGACCTCACCGACTATTCCACACCTTGTTCTTGGAGTGATCTTTGTTGGTCCACCAGTCCTGGGGAGGGTATTCATTCAATGTTTATTTAAACAGATAAGTCACATTGAGCCTCGAAGACTCATTTACAAGTGAGATCTGTTGGACAGACAATAAAAGTGGTAAAAAATAACACACAGGGTTTGGAGACAAAAAAAATTCCAAACACATTTTTGATCTTTGTTTGAAGGTCAAAATGTGGTAAT
>JBBPBX010035385.1:16617-32092 GCA_038048925.1 Garcialebias charrua
GTAGGTTTTTTTCCCGCTCTCTCTGGACCCCAACTGAATTTCCCATCTAGACCTGTGGTTCTACCTGGTTCCATCAAGAATCGCAGGGAGGTATTTTGCTGACCTTTCCGCTGCCTTTTGTTGGATTGGCCTTGTGGTGTGGGGGAAGTTTACCTGGCTCGAACCTGTGTCCCAGGACCACAACCGAACTGAGTTGGCTGTGGAGACTTCGTCTTCATTAAAGCCGGTCTCAGCCTCTAAGCGGCCCGTTACCTTAAAACGAAGGATTGTCCACCTCCGTGGAAATCACTGTGCTCACCTGGAGGTGACGCAAGGCTGCTTTGAAGTGCCGCCAGAACCAGACCTGAACAGAACCAGGTCACTGACGACCTCAACCTCTCCGGTCAGCCTCGCCGTTTTTTAACCAGAGGTGGCCTCTCGTGCTACGGAACATCGGAGCCGGGCTGAAGCAAAACTGGACCAGTGACGTCTTCATCCACCCCAGTCAGTTTCATCGTTTTTTGCCGGGGTTGGCCTCTGGGAGGACCAGACGAGCAGGGTGACGTGTTGAGGAGCGGAGCGAAGCACGGAGGAGCAGTGCGGTTTGGTGCTTGTGAGGAGTCCATTCAGATTTTTCATCGGATTTCATCTGCCCTTGATAATATTAATTTTATTCCGGATCACGCTGTTGTTCCTTGCTGACCTGATACAGGCTAGGATCATGTCTTTAATTTCAGGAGGATTTTCTGGCAGCTCATTCTGCTATTTGTTGCAAATTATCTGTTTCTACCTGTTGATTCTGGGCCCAGTTTCTGTTTCCCATGGCCGTATCCATTCATCTTCACAGGGGGGCTGGAGCCCCCCTCAGCCTAACTCAAACTGCAGTTGGGCCACCTCGTCGGATTTGTTTGCCTATTTAATTTGTGACGTTTTATGGTCTGAGACTTTTCTGCACCATTCATATTATTGTCATTATTTTCAGATCTCAGACTATCTGGAATCACTGAATCTTGTTAACACATCTGGGTCTGCCCATCACTGCAACTTTCACTGTTTTTGGGTTCTGAATGATCGTGTCTTCATTAATGTTTCTCATGGTTCAATTATGGGGTCAAATTGTCACACTATTAACTCCTGTAATTACACATCAGTGACAAATAATTCAACAAAATGTCTGATAATAATGTTGTTACTGCTCTCAGGGATTCAGCCTAACCCTGGACCCCCCACTAACTACAGTACACCAGATGACTTTAAAAACATGTAAGGTCTTCATTTCCTGCATGTAAACGGTCGTAGCCTTCTAAAAAAATTTGATGCCTTGGCAATTCTGGTCAGTTCTTCTGGGGAATATTTGATTTTTATCTCTGAAACTTGGCTCAACAAATCTGTTCTGAATGGTGATCGTGTAATCAATAAACTTAATATATATTACTTTGACCAACAAAAAAATGGGGTGGAGTCACTATTTACATCAGAGATTCTTTGATTTCCAATATTGTGTCTGCAAAAACAATCCCAAACCAGTTTGAGGCCTCAGCTGTAAACATCACTTTGAATGGAGCCCAGATCTTATCCGTAGTGGGTTGTTATCGTCCCCTCGGCAACACCTGAGGCTCTGTCCTCCCTGATAGAATTCCTAGGAAATTTAAAATTCAAAGAGATTTTTTGGGCAGTAGATTTCAACATTGACTGGGATAAGTCGACCCCCTCTGTGATAAATTCAAGGAATGTTGCCTATCACTCAATCTAACCCAATTTATTGAATCTCCCACTAGACCAAACAAAAACTGTCCTAAAATATCTTCCATCTTAGAACTGTTTCTAACAAATACGCCTCACAAATTCCTTGGTACAGGTGTATTTGCTGACATTTTCGAGTGATTATTGTGTAATAGCGGCTCTCAGAGATATTAAACTTCCACCTTCTAAGCCCAGAATAATTAAAAAAAGGGATTTGAAAAGTTTTTGTAAACAGTCATTCCTCTGGGATCTATCCCACTTTGACTGGCAACGTATTCTATTAACCAACAACGTGAACACCGCTTGGAACTATTTTCATAATAGTTTCATTTATTTTGTGAACAAACACGCTCCTTTCCGCCAGTTCAGGATAAAGGGATGTAACAGCCCCTGGTTTACTCCTGAACTAGCTGACCTCCTTCACAGGAGAGACCATCTTTGGGCCGTAGCGAGACAGTCTGGCTCAGACACTGATTGGTTGAATTTTCGGCAGCTAAGGAATAAATGCACAACTGCCATCAAAGCAGCAAAACATAACTATTTCTTATCTCAGACCTCCAAAAATCTAAACGACCCTAAAAAATTCTGGAAAACCATCAAATCTCTCTCAGGCATCCCCCAATAATCTGACCTCCTATCACAACTTCTCGTTAACTCTGTTCCTGTGTCAAATAAGCACGAGATCCTGAACAGTTGCAACAAACATTTTGTTGCTTCTAGTTCATTATTTGACACAGTTACTAATGGTAAATCAGCCACTTCATCTAGTAACCAAACTTCTACAAATCAAAACCCTCCTACAAGTCAATCCTCAGTTAATCACACCTTCTCTTTTTCTCTGTTCTCAGTCAGTGAGGTAAATAAACTGTTAAACGTTCTTGATCCTAAAAAAATTGCAGGTCCAGATGAACTTCCACCTTATTTCTTAAGGCTCGCTGCTCATATCATCACAGTCCCTGTGTTCCACAT
The DNA here is from genome assembly GCA_038048925.1 of Garcialebias charrua. Taxonomy (NCBI): domain Eukaryota; kingdom Metazoa; phylum Chordata; class Actinopteri; order Cyprinodontiformes; family Rivulidae; genus Garcialebias; species Garcialebias charrua. The sequence continues at coordinate 19,309 of JBBPBX010035385.1, forward strand.
CTTTAACCTGTCCATAAGCCAAAACTCAATTCCGGATGCTTGGAAAACAGCCTTTGTTCGTCCTTTGCTGAAGGGAGGTGACCCAACTTCACTGAACAACTATCGACCAATGTCTAAACTCTGCATTTTAGCCAAGGTTCTAGAAAAACTTATAAACTCTCAAATCAAAAATCATCTAGACTCATTTAACATCTTACCTCTCCATCAATCTGGTTTCAGAAACAACACAGCACAACGACTGCTTCACTGAAAGTTCTTAATGACGTTGTTGAAGCATTGGATGCTAAGGATTATTGTGTTGCACTTTTCTTAGACCTGTCTAAAGCTTTTGACACTGTGGATCATAACATCTTGTGTCATAAGCTCTCAGAAATCGGTTTCTCAGATCCCACCATTGGTTGGTTTTCTAACTATCTTTCCTATCGGAGGCAATGTGTTCAACATAACGGTACTTCTTCCAGTTATTTAACAGTCATCAGTGGTGTACCACAAGGCTCAGTCTTAGGGCCAACCCTTTTTACAATCTACATAGGTAATGTAGGTCAGAGCATCCCTCATTCATCCTTACATTTCTATGCTGATGACACAGTTGTTTTTTTGTCGAGCTAAAACAGTTGCTAAGGCTTTCCAGCTTTTGCAATCCGCTTTTGACATAATCCAGTCAGATTTGTTCCATCTCAAACTTGTCCTAAATGTTGATGAAACCAAAGGGATGATTTTTTTCAAATAGGAAGTTGGTCCTAGCAGTTCTTCCTCTGATTTTATCCTCAAAAAGTGTCCCTATTGAGTTTGGTTCCTATAAATATAGCACTTTGAGATTTTTATTAATGAAAAGTGCATTATAAATGGAATTCATTATTATTATGATTATATTAAATATGTGGGTATCCTGGTCGATTTGCATCTCTCTTTTAAACACCACGTGGAAAACCTAGTAAAGAAACTGAAAGTTAAACTGGGTTTCTTTTTCAGAAACAGATCATGTCTAACACTGAATGCTAGGAAAGCCTTGTATCTGTGACTTTCCTTCCCTCCATTGATTACGGTGACATTATCTACATGAATGCTCCTACAAGCACCCTGCAGATGTTGGATGTTGTCTATCATGGTGCACTAAGATTCATAACTGGCTGTGATTATCATACCCACCACTGCACCCTGTATTCACTGGTTAACTGGACATCATTAACCTCACGCAGACTCTTCCACTGGTACATTTTCATCTTTAAATCACTTCTTGGTCTGCTGCCTTCATACATCTCCTCCTTTCATTCAACCTTTATTTATACAGGCTAGCCTCGTTGAGTCACGGGGACTCATTTACAAGAGGGACCTGTCTCACTCACACCAAACAACCATCCACTCTCACACTCACACCTAGGGTCAATTTAGAGTCACCAATCAGCCTAACAAGCATGTTTTTTGGTCTGTGGGAGGAAACCGGAGTATCCGGAGGAAACCCACGCATGCACGGGGAGAACATGCAAACTCCACCCAGAAAGGTCCCGGACCTCCTACATGTCGCTGTGTGAGTGCAGCTACAGCGTGCACTCTCGGGACATGATTACCTGCAGTGTTTTGTCAGTGAGAACTGAGCTTGGCAAAATGACCTTCTCCTACTCCACTCCTGCTTCCTGGAATATCTTACAAAAAGATCTGAAGATCTCGACCTTGACCTCTCTAAATGGTTTTAATAATCTGTTGGAATCCTGGCAAAAACCAATGCAGACATGTTCCTGTTTTTGATTTTCAACATCTGCCTTATAATCTGTTTGTTTTACTAATTTGATATCTTTGTTTTAACTTGTAAAAAAAACTGTATTTCTCTCTTGTGATTTTCTATTGTTGATTGTCAAAGGAAAATCTACTGTTGCTGTTGTCATCATTCTTTAGTTTGTAGCTGGGTCTGTCTTGTAAATGAGTCATCGAGGCTCAATGAGATTAACCTGCCTAAATAAAAGTTGAATTAAAGAATGATGGATCCTTCCATGAAACTTAACAGTCATGTAAACATTATTGTTGAATCCTGTTTTTTCCAGCTGAGGCGTCTGTCTAAACTGAAGCCCATACTGTCCAAAAATAACCTTGAGACAGTAATACACACATTAATAACATCTAGGCTTGATTACTGCAATGTGCTTCTGTTTTGTATCAGTCAGACCACCATTGCACAACTACAACTTGTCCAAACATTTCAAGTCCGAATTTTAACTGGTACAAGCCAAAGAGAGCACATTACACCAGTTTGGGCTTCCCTGCACAGGCTACCGGTTCACCTTCGAAGTCAGTTTAAAATACTCCTGTATGATTTTAAATTACTGAACAGTTCTGCCCCCTCTTATCCTACTGATCTTCTGCAGCCATATGTCCCACCGCGCCCTCACAGGGCTTTCTCTGTTACAGGCCCAAGATTGTGCAATCAGTTGCCATTGCTTGTCAGGCAGACTCCTTCTCTCACTGTTTTTAAGTCACACTTAAAAACCCACTTTTAATCCCTGGCTTTTGACACTGTGTAACTTGTTTATAATCATGTCTGTATTCTACAGTGTTAGCCATTTACAAAGTAGTTATTATCTTCTGCTATTCGTATCTATATGTTTACTTTACTTTAGTTTATGTTTTGCTGTGTACTTTGCTCGTTTGTTTTCTGTTGTACAGCTCTTTGTTTGGCCTTATTGCTGTTTTAAGTGCTCTATAAATAAAGTGGTACGGTATGGTATTTATAAGACTGAGTTTATTGCTGCTCCTCAGACTGACAACATATTTTGGATAAAAGATAAAATGTTTTAAAGGGGACCACATATTGGTTTTTTAAAATTTTATGGTATGTCTGTGTGCTATCCAGACCCCGTTCATTCAATTTAATACAAAAAATAATTCTTAGATAATAAATTATACCCTTTTTAATTCTGCCATTTCTAACTTCCGTTCTAAACGACCTGTTTATGATAATGAGCTCTGAAGTCCACGCCCGTCAAAACTCTGTCTCCGCCCTCTGTAACTGCCAGTATCTCAAATCTGTTGTTGTTTTAAAATTAGCCTTTTTTTATTACTCGTTTGACTTACTGTTAGTGCTAGCTTAAAAAATAACTTACCGAAAGCTGTTTGTGTGCGCCGCCATTAGCTGCTCCTTTTTATCATGCCCTCCCGAATCCGAGCTCTTCCTCCTCCTTCGGTAACAAACAGCCCGCGTAGCTCCTGCTAGTTGCATGCAGCGCTTTGGTCCACGGTTGCACATCCAATCCAGACAAACGCAAAGAGTGTTTCCAGTTAATTTGTCCATATGAGGCAACCTAACCTCTGACCGGACCGGACCCACACTGTCCTCAAAAGCCAGCAGCTAACTGCAGCCCGATCTCTCCGGAAAAAAAAAAAAAAGATGCCGCGACCGGGAAGCGAACCCGTGTCCTTCGGATAACGAGTCCAATTCACTACCTCTAGACCAACCGGGCAGTTATGCAAAAAGCAGTCTTTCATCGTATAAGAAACAATCACAACCACCTACATTTAGAACGCTGAAGTTTTGATTAGATTTTGATGAAGTGAAAGGTATTCTTAAAATAAATAAGTTGCTAATCTGAAAATATATCGATCAGTGGTGCTTGATGGTACAGACTGTCGTCCCGCGAGTAAGTGTGTGTGTGTGCACAGTTTTCTGCCGGCTGCGCGTTGGGAGCGATATTACACTAAAAATTGAACTAAAACGTAAAAATAACAATTATAAAGTATTATTATGTCGATGTATATATCTAGTTTCACCCCGATTTCTCCGAAACAAAAGGCTTTAAATAAAAAGGGGGAAAAAAAACGATGCCGTTGACAAGATGCGAACTCTGGTCTCCTGCGTGCCGCTCAAGTGTCGTAACCGCTCAACCAAACTGACAGTTGTGCAAGAGCAGTCCTTCATCATATAAGAAACAAGTCCAAACCGCGAGAGTGTGTGTGCACAGTTTCAACGAGACAGAGTTCATTCAAACAAGGTAATAAAACATTCTGGTTTTACTCAAGATGTGCTGCTGGCTGGAGCAGGGCTGAGCCCATAGCCCCCCCGGGGGCTAAATAAATGAATAAATAAATAAATGACCGCCAGGTCAGTTCCTAAACTGCTCGGCAACCGTGACGTTTTTTATACTGAAGTGGGTTGAGCCGCACCAGGGGTTGCTAGGTGAGGGGCTGGACTCAGGTTTGGTGTGGGTTGTGGTTACGGTTTGTGACGTCACAAACCGCAGGAAGTGCAATCGGAGTGTTTCTATCTAAGATAAATAAATCTACTTAGAGTAAATAAACCACTGGGTGCATTTTTTTAGCACTAGGACTGTTTTTTTATGAAGTACATACCCAAAGTTCAGTAAAAAAAACATTAAAAAGTGAATTTTGAATGTGTGGTCCCCTTTAAGTTTTTTTTTTTGTATCCGTCCAGAGGACCTGACAACTTAGTTAGGTTTCCACAGTTTTATTTATTTATTTATTTATTTATTTATTTATTTATTTATTTATTTATTTATTTATTTATTTATTTAGTTAGTTATTTATTTAGTTATTTATTTATTTATTTGTAAAGGCTATTTATTTGTATCATGCCTCACAGCCAGCCACTGGTTTCCATTTATTTTAGAACAGCATTTAGGTTCATTTATAAAAGTCTGAAACTTCCTTCAAAGTGGTGATCCATCACAGTGAACATCAGGTCTGTTTGAGTCAAAGTGACATTGCTGTTGCATGTTAATGCTGCTCAACTTTGCTTTGATGGATGACCTGATTCCTAAAAGTTTCAAACCTCTTCAAACATATTACTCAGTTGCTCATATTACTGTAAAATGCACAGGTAAAAGTTATGTTGGGACATGAGAAAAATCTATGTTTTTAATGTTGGACAGTTGACAGCAGTCCCTGGAGACTGAACTGTATTAAATATGGATGGATAGATGGATGGATGGATGGATTTAAGAACATGGTGGTGCTGTTTGTAGAGCTGCTGCATCTCAGCGAGCAGGTTGCCCTGGTTCAAATCCCAGTCCAGGGGCCTTTCTAGTTGGAGTTTGCATGTTCTCTCTGTGCATGCGTGGGTTTTCTCCAGGTACTCTGGTTTCGTCCCACAGATCAAAAACATGCATGTTAGACTGATTGGTAACTCTAAATTGTCCCTAGGTGAGAGTGAGAGAGTGAATGGTTGTTTGTCTGGTTGTTCTCTATGTGTCCCTGTGATGGACTGGAGACATTTCCAGGGTGTCCTCCGCCTCTCGCACAGTGACTGCTGGACATGGGCAACAGTGAACCCCATGACCCGAAAAGGAAGAAGTGGGTAAAGGTAATGGATGGATGGATGGATGGATGGATGGATGGATGGATGGATGATGTATGGATGGATGGATGGATGGATGGATATTAACTGCACACATTTTACAAATCTTGTTATATTTTATGTATTAAAAATGGGATATACCGTTATATTGCTCAATATTTAAAAATTTTAATTATTTTTTAATTGTATATATATATTTTGTGAAAAAAAAAGTCACCTTTTTTTTCCTCCACACACATAGAGGTTGTGTCTCAGAAAAACAGTCCTATCTAATAAACGGACGCCTCCCACCCTCACATCCACCCCCACTCAAAATAGGAATAATTTGACTGCTTCAGTGCATGGCTAAATTAACTAGAGAAATTGCATTTCCTAAAACAGCTGAACAATAGCTAAAACAAGCAGAACTAATCTTAACTTACAAGAAGGAAGTGGATAGAGCATGGTTATTCTGTATTAGGTAGGAAAAAGTTTACTTGATTGTAAAAAAAAAAAAAGTGGATTTGGCTGAAAAAGCTGAAATTAGCATAAAAAGCTAAATACTGTAGTAGCTGAAATAACAGAAACAGCTGAATTTATCAGGGGTCCCACTCGCAATAAATGAGGGACCACTGTACTCTGGTAACAGCTGTCCTGTGTGGTTTCAAAAAGTCCACACCTTTGTTTCAACTGGATTCTGATAACTTAATTTGTCTGGAAATTCACACTTCTGGTTCAAATTTGAAATGTTTTAATGAGTGCCTTAGTAATGCTGGTTTTGTCACTTTCATTAATCTTTATTTTTAGAAAACCAAAGATGTGTCTTTCAGAAAGAAAGCAAAACATCTTCTTACAACACCACACAGCTGACAGACAAAGCTATTTGGTGAACAAAGTGAAGCACTTAGAAGCTAAATAGCTTCCAGTTTCCCTTGGGAGATGCTGCAAACCAAAGCTATGTTAAAAAGAGACTGATTATTGGACTTTCCTGTAAAAGGTGACCACAGATACCACTCTAAATGATTAATGGCACTTCTTCCTATCTGCTGGATGTGTAATTCACAGCTAACATGTTCACCACAGTCCTTTTAAACAGCAGTGTTGTGTGCCAGTAATGTCTCCACAGTTTGTTGAACAGCCCCAAAGTGGTTGTAAAAAAATGTTAATGTGGCTTTATCTCATATTGTGTTTTATTGATTTATCTTGAGGTCATGACTTGAATTTAACTTTGAATTTTATCACAATAAAACATAGAAAATGATAGGCCAGGGAGCGTGCATGCATAAAGTTGAATTGCTCACTCATCATTCCATTTTTATTTTTTTTATTTTTTTACCTATATTTAACCAGGTTAGTCAGTTGAGAACAAATTTTCATTTACGATGATGGCATGGCCAAGAGGCAGCAAATACAGGAATGGAATGGGAGAACATCTGATGGAAAGCATATAAACAACTGACAACCATATATCAAGTTGTACAGATCATGTGAAATGGTAACAAACAAAGAGCTTGGACAGGATTCATGGTACACGAGAGTAACTAAAGACATTGAGGAGGAATATACTAAAAACGTGCGAAGGTCATCAAGAGATGCTCTCACTTTTTTTCATTCAACCTTTATTTATACAGGCTAGTCTAATTGAGCCACGGGGTCTCATTTACAAGAGAGACCTGTTCCTATACAGAACATGCTGTATAAAGTACAGACAACAATAACAGTGAACAATGATACCAATAAACTACAGTAAAAGTGTAGTTAAAATAAGAGTAGTGTATAAAACAATGACTCAGGGTTCAGTAAAACAGGGTGGAAAACTAAAAACAAGAACATAATGTGCTTTGATTTTTCTATTGATATTATCAAATGCCTGAAACCCCTTAAAGAAATCAAGACGGACAACTTCAGTTCATGTTGCAAGGTGTTCATTTTGCAGGAGCAGAGTAGGAATTAGGAAAAGGCCTTTTTGCCAAGTTCAGTCTGCACTGAGGGAACGCTACAGGTAATGATGGTCTGACAGTGCATGTTGTAACTGCACCGACCACGTGACATGTGGGAGGAGATATAAAGTCCCCCGTATAGCTCTGCATACGTCCATACGCAGAGGTACACACGTACTACGCAGAGGTACAAGCGTAGCCCCGCAGGGCATGTACGCACAAAGCTCATATTTTACGACCGCATACGCAAACGCGTTGTCGCACAATAAACTGCCCGGCGCCGGACTGTTTTGCATGCGACACCAATGTATTAAATTCCCCCTTCTTCATCTTTGATCTGGCCTTTTCTTTTGTTTGTTTTGCCAAAAGGCAGTGATCTCTTCCTCTTCCGTTGACGCCATGACTGAAATGATGAGAAATTAACAAATTTGTCACAAACGAATTAAACTCAGGTCCAGCGTGGCTGCAGGAGGTTCTGGAGATTTCCTGGTGTGCTGGTCTGATGTGTGGACTGCAGGACCAGCGCTCCCTGTTTTATTTTTTATTTTTTTTATTTTAGAACTTTTTATTAACATATAAACACAGAACACCGCTGCGGATGGAGCTGCCAGCTCTCGCCTTTTTTTCTCCCCGACCTGTCAATCAATTCAGTAGTCGTGTCAGTAAATGACCAATCAGTGACCTCAATTTGTCCCGTAGGTAAACGGTCCTTGTCTGGAGCAGCGCTGCAGCTGCTCAAATGACGTAAATAATTTGGTGCAAAAACGCGATACTGTATGCTGGGGTGTGGGGCTGAACTCTCTGCGTACATTACGTGCGGACGGACACGCGTATGGACGTACGCAGAGCTATACGGGGGGCTTTAGAAGGTAGCAGACCAAGGAGGGATTTATAGATGAAAATGAACCAGTGTGAGAACCTACATGTAGATAATGATGACTAACTGACCAATGAGTACAGAGTGCAGTGATGTGTACAGTATTACAACCAGTTCTGAATCTTAGTGTGCCATGGCAGACAGCAGCCAACATCTGCAAGCAGCTGGCAGGGGCATTCATGTAAATAATATGCTGGTGAAGATTCTCAGTCGTCCAGGACATGATAAATCAAAAAGGCGTTCAATTCAAGATCAACTGGACTTTATTTGTAACAGAAGACGTTTCGCTTCTCATCCGAGAAGCTTTATCAATTCAATGAACCAGACTGTGTGTGCGTGTAGATTTATAACAGGAGTCACGCACCATCATATGTAAATTGCACGCTGAGGTAACACATACATGTAAATTGACAGATCACACCTTAACACTTGACATCTTCTCGAACTCCCGCACAGCTCTTATGCCTGGTACCCACTGCCCCGATTTCGGGCGGCTGAAGCGGCCGGTTTACATTCAAAGTCTATGAGGAGACGCGTGGAGTCACGGCGACCAGGGAAGCGGCGCGATTCGAGTGATCAAAGCGGCGCGGCGGCAGCCCAAGTTCCCTTCGCGGGCACGCGCGCGTCCAAATCAACCTAGCCGTCGAGCCGCCGACGTCCCAAATGTTGATCTCTGGAGGCTCGACGCATCCGGCAAACAGTCGGGAGAGCCTCGCTATCTGATTACACAACCACAACGGGACTTTTTTTGGACTTTTTAAACTTACCGGATCGACCCTCCATGAATTGGAACCAAACTCCGGTAATAAACGTGGCATTTTTACAGTTGCTGCTGACAGGCTGCTGTTCTCTCCAGTGTAGATCACCCCAAACATAAAAAAAACGTTTTATCTCATCAAAGACCGTCGGAAGTGCAGTTAACACAACAACTGAACCCGGAAAACAAGCTAGAGACCCCTCCCTCTGCTACCCCCTAGTGTACGTCATCAGACGGTCTTCAGTGGCCAGTGGGACCGTGACCAGCGGCCAAAAGGGGGCGGCAGGCGCGTTTCGAGTTGTGCAGTGGGTACCAGGCATTAGGGTATCCTTCCTAAAATGAAAAGCAATATGCTGGTGAAGATTATCAGTCGTCCAGGACATGATAAATCAAAAAGGCGTTCAATTCAAGATCAACTGGACTTTATTTGTAACAGAAGACGTTTCGCTTCTCATCCGAGAAGCTTTATCAATTCAATGAACCAGACTGTGTGTGCGTGTGGATTTATAACAGGAGTCACGCACCATCATATGTAAATTGCAAGCTGAGGTAACACATACATGTAAATTGACAGATCACACCTTAACACTTGACATCTTCTCGAACTCCCGCACAGCTCTTAGGGTATCCTTCCCAAAATGAAAAGCAATATGCTGGTGAAGATTCTCAGTCGTCCAGGACATGATAAATCAAAAAGGCATTTAATTCAAGATCAACTGGACTTTATTTGTAACAGAAGACGTTTCGCTTCTCATCCGAGAAGCTTTATCAATTCAATGAACCAGACTGTGTGTGCATGTGGATTTATAACAGGAGTCACGCACCATCATATGTAAATTGCAAGCTGAGGTATTTCATGTAAATAATGTTACCATAGTCAATGGCTGGTAGGAAAGTAGCAGTTACAATGTGTTTTCTGGCATTCAGAATTTATTAAGATTTATTTCTGGAAAAAAAAAGTTTTAATTTATTTAGCAAGTTTTCAATATGTGGTTTGAAAGAGAGATGTGCATCAACCAAAGTTCCCAAATATTTGTAAGAATCTACAAACTCTGTAGTTAATTGAGTTTTTAAACCATTTAAATGGGACAAAATAAGTCATAGCATTTGTTGTATATTGTTCCAATCACTAGCAGCAGAAAATTGAAACGATGAATGACCAAATGTGGTGAGTGCTTTAGGGGTACTGGTAGATAGCGTAACATAGCTGTTGGAGCAGAGGGTACATATGTTGCTACAGGTATTGAGTAACTAGTGGTGGTAGGATGGGGTTTTACTAGTTAGGGTTTTATAGATCAGCATAAACCAGTTAGTTTGTCTGTAGGAGTGAAGAGAGGACCAGTTCAGAGAATACGGAGTGGAATGAGTGCTGAAGTGCTGAAGGAGGCTCCGGTGACATATCTAGTGGCTGCGTTGTGAAGGGTTCCAGTTTGTGGAGGAGAGTTTTGGAAGGAGTTCTGTGGATAATGTTACCGTAGGTCAAGATTGGGAGGATTGTAATTTTTTTATGGAAGAGGAACCCTATTCTGGATTTGACTTTGGACAGCAGAGTGTTGATGTGAGTTTCATATGAAGGTGAGGAATAGAGCCACATCCCAAGGTATTTGTAGCTGCTGGCAAACAGTATCTCAGAGTCGCCCAAGGAGAGGATTTTCTGAGGGCAGACCGCTTGAGGGAGATATCTGTTGAGATCATACATTTTGTTTGTAGTGTTCAGTTTTAAATAAATATTAGAAAAACTGTGTTTGATGCTATTGAAACCAATTTGTTATGCAGCGAGGGCAGAGTTAAATGAGGTATACATAATACTGGTATACATAATACTGTCATCGGTGTATAGATGGGTGTGAACGTGACAGTTTTTCACACACAATGTGTTACATTGTTGATGTATATGCTGAAAAGAGTTGGACCAAGTATGGAGCCTTGGGGAGTGCCTTTGTAGTAGATAGTGGGTCTGACAGGTGACTTCCACCCTCACTAATTGAATTCACCCAAAACAGTAGCTTTTGAACTAAGCTTTGTAACTTTCTGACAGACTGAAGTCTAGTCTTCCCGGACAGACTGAGTGGTCTACAGCCTTGGTTCCCAACCCCCAGGCTGGGGACCGGTACCAGAACAATTGGTACTGGGCCACACAAAAAGAATACATAACTTACAATATTTCCATTTTATTTAGTATCTGATTTGGAATGTTTCATTTTGAAAAATTCCCAGATGCTCTCTGCCACATCTGCCTTTGACTCACGCAGGTCAAGCTTAACTCCATAGGCATTTAATTAAATTTAATTCAGTTCAATTCAAAAATATTTTATTAATCCCAAAGGAAAATAAAATATTGTTGTCACTCATTATCCTTGTTTCATTAAGAGATGTTAAAGATACTGATGGCTGTAGGCAGGAAGGATCTCTTTTAAAAGTCTGCCCCACAGTGGATCAGAAGAAAATAGCCACAGATGCTGTCCGATGCTGTCCACCCAGACTCGACTGGCTCTTGTATTCCCTGGGCTGCAGGACCACCCAAATGATGGACACAATTCCTCCCTGATCTATGGTCACTCCTCCCAGTAGCCTGCCAATGTCCTCATCACTGCGGACAGCCAGCTGCAGGTGTCGGGGGAGGATTCTGGTACCTCTGCTGTCACGAGCCACATTTCCTGCCAGTTCCAGGATCGCAGTGGTCAGGCACTCGAGCACAGCCGGCAGGGAGATAGGAATGTATTCACGGTACCTGCTTTTTAACACATTGGAGATTTGGGGCTGTAGTTGAGATATTACTTGAGCTTTTGAGATGTTAATCAGCAGCTCCTGGTTATAAAGAAAACACCTTGTTGTTATGGTTACTCATCACAACAAATGTCCAAATGTAAAAAAGTGTCAGTAAAACTTATATAGAGATGAAAAAAATATACAAAGTACAGTATATACGTAGACGCCTCGTTGAGTGGGCTGGCCCGGTGCAGCAGTACGTCAGAGCATCCACCATACTCGATGTAGCAGATCTGCCGGTCAACAAATACAAGAAATGGACAGAACTTCATAAAGCGCTATTCTACAAAGTGTTTTAAGTTGGTGTCTGTCATTCACACACACACTAATATATTTGGAAAACAAACAGGCACCAAAGACAACATTTGTAACTTTTAATATGATTATTAAAAATGATTACCGGTACTCCTTAAATATTTAGGTTATAGGTAAGCACTAAACAAACATATTTATTATTTTGAATGTTTACAGCTGCTAATGTGTATAACACTATTACTGTAATGATAAATACAGAAATATTCTAACATTTAATCTGTGTCTATAATAACCAGACCTTAAAGAGCATTAATGTTCCACACTGAATATGGCAGCAATGTAGACATGCGATTCAGCATTCAATGAGGAGTCTATGTATTATATGTCTATGCTTGCCTTGGTTGCTTACTGATTTAGTGTTATGGTGAGTTGTATTTTTCATGCACTTTATATTTGGTTTTGAGGTGTATCTTATGTTGAAGCATGTTTAACCTTTAGCCTACCATTACGACCAGAGAGTGTAAGTACCAGTTTTTATGCCAGTCGTATCATTTTATTTTGTTGTATTTATCTGCCACAACTTAAAGGCCAGTCCGTGAAAATATTGTCTGACATTAAACCGGTCCGTGGTTCTTAAAAGGTTGGGGACCACTGGTTTATAGTTATAGGCCTTAGCTACCGTAGGCTGATGAGGACAGCAGCACAGTACTCTATCAATCTTCTTCTTCTTCTGTTGGCTTTTCCCTCTTCAGGGGTCGCCACAGCGAGTCATCCTCCTCCACCTCACTATGTCCTCTGCATCCTCTGTCCTTACTCCAACTACCTTCTTCGACTAACAATAGCACAATTTCCGCCGGCACCCTGTTTGTCAACAGCACCGGTGGAAGTCATTGTTAACCGCCTCG
>JBBPBX010035386.1:0-32091 GCA_038048925.1 Garcialebias charrua
AGGACTGGAAAGCACCTTGGTAGTCTGCCGCCACCGGTTTATGAATGTGTGTAGCATTCAATATATGTGTAGCACTTTGAGATTTTCAGTAATGAAAAGTGCGTTATAAATTGAATTAATTATTATTATTATTATTAACTTACATGAACCATGAGAGGACACTAAAGCCAGGACATGGTGCAGAACAGGGAACAAGGAGCCTTCGTGAGACAATGCCCAGTCAGCAAATAACAGGAGACAGACTTATATACACAGACCCAGACGAGACAGAGTGAAAACACCTGGGACAGACGACAGGTATAGGAGGAGGCAGGGACTTGATTACATGAAGGAGCAATAGCTGGGACAGACCACATGATGGAGCCACACACAAAGGAACAGAGTCAAACACAAGGATCAGGAAAGGAAATAAAGACAAGAAAACACAAAGAAAACAGACAAAAGACAGATTACTGTATGGTTTTTTATTCATTTCAAGCACATTTCTTATTTAAACTAGCCGTACCTCTTGTAAACTGTGTGCTGGAGGCCTGTAATCTTTGTGTGAGTTTAACTTTTGGAGCGATGTTTTAACCATCCATCCACCCATTATCTTTAACCGCTTCTTCCTTTTCGGGTCATGGGGGGTCACTAGTGCTCATATCCAGCAGTGACTGTGCAAGAGGGAGGGGACACCCTGGACAGGTCTCCTGTCCATCACAGGGACACATAGACAAACGAGACAAACAACCATTCACTCTCTCACACACACCTAGAGACAAATAGAGTTACCAATCAGTCTAACATGCATGTTTTGGGTCTGTGGGAGGAAACCGGAGTACCTGGAGAAAACCCACGCATGCACAGAGAGAACATGCAAACTCCACCAAGAAAGACCCTGGGATCTGATCCACCGACCTTCTCGCTGAGAGGCAACAGCTCTATCAGCTGAGCCACTGTGCCGCCCCAGGCAAATTTTAAGATTTGCTTTAATTTGTACACTGTCTGGACAAGATCATTGTAAAATGTTCCAGTATCATCAGAAACTGTTTTTTGTTTGTTTGTTGTTCCTGCAATGATGAATAAACATAATTATGTGGTGAAGTTTGACAAATTGCTGCTCTTTAAAGGGATTGTGACATGATGTTGGAAATTTGCATATTTGTCACAACATATATATATCTTATATCATTCAGCTCTGTTCGTTTTTGCAAAATAAATTATAAATATATTAAAATTTTATTCCAATTTATGGTAATTTTTTCTCTGGGACACGCCCCTAGAAATCTGAGAATTTATGCAAAACTTCATGTGACGTACACGTGGGCACTGGGCATAAGGCGGAGCCTGCCTTGCCCGTTTGTTTGGTGTGTTAACTGCTTTCCATACAGATTCATTTCCTGAAAGATCGCCTCTTTTTTTTGGTGTAACTTGAAAAATGCTGTCACGTTGTAGCGCATTTGGGTGTTCTAATATCAGCAGTGAACAAGTGAGCATTCACAAATTCCCAAAAGATGAGAAACTTTGCCTAGAATGGAAGTACAGAGAACTTGGGACCGATGGGTTCCTACTGAGAGTCCTATGTCTGCAGCGACCATCTTACTGCCTATCAGGTAACATCTGTAGTTTCTTTTTATTCATGAATTTACAGTCATAAAATGATATATCTCCGACATGAACCAGACTGTCGGACGTTAGCTGCTAAGAAAATTAGCCTAGATACCGAGTCAACACGAAGCGCTATGTATTTTTAAATTATGTCGGCGCGATCAGGTACGATCTGTAGTTTGTTTTTATTCGGGGAGAGTCTATTAAAGGGGACCTCAGATGTATTTTTTAAATTTTTATGGTATTTCTGTGGGATATCCAGACCCTATTCCTTCAATTTAATGCACAAAATAATTATTAGATAATCAATTATACCCTTTTTAATTCTGCCATTTTTAACTTTCGTTTTGAACGACCGGTTTCTTGAAGTCCACGCCCTTCAACGATCTGTTCACGCCCTCTGTAACAGCCAGTATCTGTAATGTGTTGTTGTTTTAAAATTAGCTCTTTTTTTATTACTCATTTGACTTACTGTTAGTGTTAGCTTAAGATAACTTACCGAAACCCGTCTGAGCGCGCCGCAGTTTGCTGCTCCTTTTAGCATTAGACCACCCGAATCCGAAGCTAATGTTAGCTTGTTCCTCTTCCGGTTTTCGCCAGCTCCGCTCGTGAAGCACGCGGAGATTTTGGGAGTTATCGCTGTTCCAGTGAAGACAACACAAAGTTCACCAAGTGTCTCCCGTAAATTAATCTGTAAGGAGAAGGTCCTCTTGCTGCGAGCCTGCTGCGAGGCTGCTGCAAGGCTGTACAGTTGAAGCTCCGCTCCATCGCGCCGGAAGAGGGTCCCGTCGAACCCGGTCCTTCCGCCTGTGGTCCGCTCGTTTAATTTTTGCCGGCTGCGCGTTGGCAGCGATCGCAAATACACTAAAAATTGAACTAAAACATAAAAATAACAATTATACTTTATTTATAAAGCCATTTAAAAAAACACAGCTGCAACAAAGTGCTGTACACATGAAATTAAGAACATATAAACAAAAGATGAGATGAAATCATGAAAAACAACAGTCATGTGTTTAATACAGAAGTGGGTTGAGCCTAACCAGGGGTTGCTAGGTGAGGGGCTGGACTCAGGTTTGATCTGATTGGCTGGCGGCTTGTGACGTCAATAAATGCAGGAAGTGTGAATCCTGGTGTATTTATCAAAAATAAATAAATCTACTTAGAGTAAATAAACCACTGGGTGCATTTTTTTGGCACAAGGACTGTTTTTTTATGAAGTAAATACCCAAAGTTTAGTAAAAAAACATTAAAAAGTGAATTTTGCATGTGTGGTCCCCTTTAATGAGAGGTTTTGGATGATTTACAGTCTTAAAATGATATATTTCAGTCGCAACCGGGACCGTGTAAACAGATAGCTGCTATCAATATTAGCCTAGATACCAGTCAACACGGAGTGCTATTTATGTATTTTTAAATTATGTCGGCGCGATCAGGTAACATCTGTAGTTTGTTTTTATTCGGGGAGAGTCTATTAATGAGAGTTTTGGATGATTTACAGTCTTAAAATGATATATTTCAGACGCAACCGGGACCGTGTAAACAGATAGCTGCTATCAATATTAGCCTAGATACCAGTCAACACGGAGCGCTATTTATGTATTTTTAAATTATGTCGGCGCGATCAAGTAACATCAGTATGTGTTTTTATTCATGGAGGGTTTATTAATGAGAGCTTTGGATGATTTACTGTCTTAAAATGATAGATCTCAAACGCAATCGGACATGCTCAAAGCCACGAAGCTCCCTGCACGTTTTTTTCAAAGCTGAATCGTAAAAGTTAATAAGTTTTCCATTAATAGAGTATACAATAAAATGATTTGAGCAAGATTAAAACTTCTACTGCTTATATTGACCTTCCAAAACTGAAGACAAATCGCTTAGATCAACACTAGAAATGCTGCACTCGTCTGAGTCGACAAGCTCCGCCATTATTGTTTACATGCGAGTTGAGCAGCGGCTCCCCACGGGTACGTCAAATGACGGTTTTGCGGAAGTGCGCGGAATTTTAGGGGCGTGTCCCAGAGAAATAACTACCATAACTTGGAATGAAATTTTAATATATTTATAATTTATTTTGATAAAACGAACAGAGATGAATGATATAAGATATATATGTTGTGACAAGTATGCAAATTTCCAACATCATGTCACAATCCCTTTAAATCAGAGCGCCCTCACATTCTTGATTCCTATTGATTGAAAACTCCTTTTTAATTTTCACATTAGATTCACATACTGCATTGACCCTCACATTTTATTAATTTATCAAGTGGGTTCTTTATTTTTATTTAGACCTGTGTGAACATGTCCTATGTAATGGATCACCCTGGTCTCTGAAACTGTCCCAGTGATACACCTTGTCACTGAATATCTCAGTGAAGCACCTTTTCTCTGAAAGCCTGCGGTGAAGGACATTAACACTGTTTTATTCCATTAACTTGAATCAAAGACAAATTAAATCACCAAGAGACTTTTTTACTTTGTTCTAATTCAAATATATCAACAGAATAACCTTCTGTCATTTTATAATCAAAAGTATAACTTTGTGTTCTTTGCATGAGCAGTGTTATTCTTCAATATATTTTATGGTCATTGTTATTATGCTGGTGTATTCTTTAATATGTTGACAATTTAATCAAAACTCTGTCTAAAGTCAAGGATATGTCAAATTGAACTTTTAGTATTTGTTTAGAAAGTGTGAGACCGTTTAATCAGTTTAAATCAGAAACTGGCGTCTGTTTCTGCTCTTCTCAATCTGTTCTCCCTCGTATAACCAATTCCTTCCTGACTTTCACTTGACGTCAACTAATCTCCTCCCATTCCCGGATTGAACCAACCAATCGGGAAGGACCGCGTACTCTGACGTTAAGCCCTCTTCAAAAACTCTGACCTTCCTGCTTTTTCCTCAGTTGCTGCGAGGAAGTTTAAGAAGTAATGACTTTCTCTTTAGCCGTTGAACGTCGGTCAAACGCCAAAGACCGCGTACTATCAGCGAGGGTTCACCGCACGCTAGCTGTGTAACCCGAACGGAGCGTAACGCTCCAACCTTGAACGAATATTCCTCTCAAGGAATATTTCATCTTGAAAACTCACCGGAACCAGTGCCACTACCTCGGTTCGGTTGACGCGGATCTCAGCGAGACGTTGAGAGTGAACACGCTGGAAGCCTGCTAAACGTTAGCTGGATGGACGATCCGTGCACGTTTAAGGCTAACCCCACTTTACCGTAGCTGGGACCGATGATCTTCGCAAAGGTAAAAAATTGATGTTCATTAGCGGACCTGAAGTCCAGCAGACGCCGGCCGAAGAGTGTGCCGTATCTGGTTGAAACTCACTTCAAGATAACTACCCCTCTCTTACTTCCTTTTTCCTCCTCCTCTCCTAAACCTTATCTTCACCAGTAACAAACTAAGCTAAAGAACCTTCAGATACAAGTAATATGTCATCTTATTTACTTGTTTCTGTTGTCCAAAATTTAAATCTGCTGACGTTTTAAAGAGGCACTCAACCCACTGTGAAACGGTAGCCCCGCCCCCAGACCAGATTCAAAATCCTCATGAGAATGGGAGTGTCAGAGACAAGGAGGGGAGGAGGTGGGTGGTTGAGCTGCGTTCACGCCCCCTCTAGCAACAAACTAAAACTCTAGCAAACAACTTCCAGCAAGCAACAACAAAGAATAATTATGTAGATGTATTTATCTATTCTCACCCGATCTATCCAAAACAAAAGGCCTAAAAAAATGAAAATAATACCACAAGGTATTCCGTGACCGGGGATCGAACCTGGGTCTGTCGGATCCCAAACCCACTCCTAGACCACTGCCCCAACTTGGCATTCATGCATTACTTGTTCATCGCACAATAAGAAAACAAATACAACCAAATAGTTTCGATGAAGTGAAAAGTATTCCTAAATTAAATAAGTTAAAATATACAAATAACTATTGCCATTCCGAAAACTATAAATGCGTTGTTGCAGTACTATTCCGGAGTGCAATGTACCACTTCCATATAAGGTATGAACTGCAGCGCGGACCTTCTCATCTCTGCAGGGGATTGGCTCTGCTTGAACCACTTTCGTGACGACAGAGTGAGAAAACACGTCACAGTGTGAATCGTAGACCAATAAGAAAATTAAGGTGCAATTCCTCTGTTCAACCCATAGGGTTACCAAAAACACGTTTTTAGACCAAATATTGCCGATTTAAACAAATACGCACAAATACATGAAAATTAACACAGACATAGTGCTATAAAACATTTTAAACACATTCTAGGGAGTTTATCAGCTAAAAAAGTTAATTTTGAGTTTAGTTCCTCTTTAAATTATAGGAATCTGATCGATCAAACAATGTACATATGTGGTGTAATTTTTATGATTTGTTGAATAAATGATTCATCTCCTGGTGAATCAAATATAATTCACGTTTCATGTGATTACATCTAATTTGATCGCACAAATTATTTACTTGGTAATCCTGAAAAAGAAGAGAATCCATGAATTACTATTCTCACTTTGAACGAGTGTTGAATAAGTAATTAATTAAAGTAGAAGTGTGTCAGGTAACTCTGACCACGTCTCTTACACCTATATGTGCAAAACAAAACAAGCCATGACTTTAAAACTTCCCATGAATAAATAATGTACCTTTTTTTTTTTTAAACTAATAATACTTTCGTCCTGTTCTTTCAGTCCATCCTAAGAAGAAGAATCGACAAACCTGCGTCAGGAAAAGCCTGATCTGCGCCTTCGCCATGGCTTTCATCATCAGTGTCATGCTCATCGCGGCCAATCAGATGTTGCGAAACGGCATGGAGTGACAGGAAAACCAGTTGCACTGTGAGCATGTGAGGTGGACAGAAAACAGCCATGACCTCACATCTTTGTCTTTGCAGCCAAAGCTGGACCAGCCACAACCCAAGCACTTCTTGAAAAACAATCACTTGTGTTTTCTAGTTAATTTATTTTATTTTATGTGTGAGGCCGACTGTGTCGGTCAAATGTTGGAAGGTGAGCTTGTTCTGCAAGAGTTCCTGGACACAAACCAAACCTGAACTGCTAAAGTGTTATAGTTTTGTACAAACAACGACACTGAACGAATGAATTGCTGTTTTTGAGACCAAACCCACCCTTTAAACTTGATTTTCTTATTCTGGATGTTAAGGGGTGTTTATCAGGTGCTTTGAGCTATACTTTTATTTTTCAAAACACACAGTTATTGTAGACAACTGTATATTTTACCCTACAAAAGGTGGACTTATAGTGTGACAGAGAACACGTGAGCACTAGGTATTGGTCAAAGCATTTAAACACACAGCAAATTCTTCACATTTCATGTAGCTGTGCCAGTGTCACGTTCTGTGTGAAGCATTTATACATCCTCAGATCATCCTGCTAATTGTACAAGAAATAAGAAATATTTACATGTATCTGGAGGAAGCACAACTCAAAGCGCAGTGATGGATCACTTCAGAGCCATATTGCTCTGCTCCGTATTGATTAACCATGTTGCATTTGTGTGGTGCGTAAAAGACAGCGTTGTACACATTTATTAGTCGCTCATGCTGCCCAGGAGGTGTAAAATATCAAGAAGTGGGAAAAGAAGAGGAAAAACAAACAAACAAAACAGGTTTTGTCTCAACATTTTATTATGACACGGCCCATGTGGTATAAATAAAAGCATGCCAGTGCTGTATATACACTGCCATTAACTCCCCATGGATTTCACTGTATATATAGTGCTACTTAGCTTGTGTAATGTATTACTCCTCTTAAAAGCAGGATGCATAAAAAGAAAAAAAAATGATGTTTTATCAGATGGGCAGGAGAGCTGTAACTTTACAGAAAGCAGACATTTTCTTGGGGAAAGGTTTCCCTCTAGTGGTAAAAATTAAAACTGCAGTCAGAAATGTATAAATGACCACTGAGTCTAAGGTGTTTTATTTAGGTGTTTTTATTTTTATTTTTCATTGTCACTTCTGCAATTGTCTAGTCTCCGTGAAGGATTTTTTTTTCTCCACAATTTACACTTTGCTGCTCAGGACTGGACGATAAAACAAACACCGAAATACTTTCTGATCTATGACTTTTTTTTATGGTCTGAGCTTAAAAGCAGTTTTATTTTATCAATGAAATCCTTCAAAGTTCCTTAAAACATTATTTTCCTTTTAAGGAACAACTAAAGCATTTCTTCTATACCATAAATTATATTTGAGAATAGCCCTAACCCTAAATGAGCGATGATGACATTTATTTGCAAACACTGGAAATGTCTCAAAATAACCTGCATTTCCCAACAAATATCAAGTCAAAAGTCAAAGTCAACTTTATTGTCAGAACTGCAATATGTACAGGACATACACAGGTTGAAATTGCGTTTCTCTCAGTCACTCAGTGCAACAGTAACCATTTAAACACTGAAACATTTAATAAACATAAGCATAAAATAGTAAAAGTGTAACACTGTCCTGAGTTTTTGCATAGTAGTATAAAAGTATGAAAATTTACACCAACACTAAAACTAAAATATTGATATATATCCAAGTTTATAGACAACTATATGTGGACAGTGATGAGGAGCAATATTTAAATGACTTCACATTGTGTGAAAGTGTTAATTTTATTAGAATTAAATTGACCCGCTTTTTGCAGATGCCGTATCTGTTCATTGCTCGTCTTTACAGAATGTCAGAACATGAGTTTGACTTTGTTTGCATACTCTTAGACTGGAGACCACCGTATAGCAGAGGTGTGGATCTTTTGAAGTGAGGTTCTGTGTAAAGGTCATAAAGAATTAACATCTTACCTGTCCTAGATAGCTTTTGGAACAAGCTCACGTTGGAGAAATAGGCTTAAATTCTGAATAAATGAGAAAACAACTAGTCCTAATGTGTTTCCATGGCCTTAAAATCAACATTAATCTGAAGAATGTCATACCGTAATTTATGTGAACACTAGTTTATAAATCTTGGCACCGCCACCAATTTCACTTTTCAATTTTAATTTAGCAGAAAAAATTATCTTTCTTCAAAAATGCCCAGGTGTAATGGATTTGCTGTCAAGAACCCAAATATGTAGCAAGGTATAAATCCAAATAACAGGCTTACTTTTGTACAGGAGATCTGACCTAGCACGAGTGTAGTGGAGCAGGGGCTGTTTTTAATACGTTAGGAGGGTTAATTAGTGAGTCAGAGCAGCTGAGAAGATTATAATGAATGACAGGAGTGTGTGAATGAGCAAACTGGGAAGCTGAGGAGAAACTAAAACTGCCAAGGAAGAAATGAACAAGGGCACGTTTAAAACAAGAAAATCATAACACCAGAGCATCCACAACAGTGATGCAGGCCACTCTGGAAAGTCATCTGCTGCTGCGATATGTGCCTGAAAGTACACAAACATCAATATAAATGATCATGTAATGTGAAAATGAGAGCAATACTTTGCTTATAAATTAGTATTCCACCTGACTATATATAGTCTGGATTTGATTCAAGACAACAACAATCCACTTTGGTCTCGACCTCACTCAACAAGCAGATGGCTCCCAAATTTACTATATTACAGTATACTGTACTGTACTTTATCATACCATACTATGCCATACCATACTCCAGTAAATTACAAAGTATACTACACTGTGCTATACTATACTGTACAATACAGTACTACAGTATACTGTGATATACTATACCATACTACAGTATACTAGACAATACATTCTATACTGTACTATACTATACTGTACAATACTATTCCATACTACAATACACTATATTATGCCATACCATACTACATACCATACCACACTATACTATACCATACTGTACCTATATAATGGTGTGATATACTATACTGTACTATACTACACTATACTATACTACATTATACCATACTATCCTATACTATACCATACTGGACTATCATATACTATACTGTTGTACTATATTATACTACACCATACTATACCATACTACATACCATATCACACTATACTATACCATACTATATTATACCACACTATTCATTTATTCATTCAACCTTTATTTATACAGGCTAGCCTCGTTGAGTCACGGGGACTCATTTACAAGAGGGACCTGTCTCACTCACACCAAACAACCATCCACTCTCACACTCACACCTAGGGTCAATTTAGAGTCACCAATCAGCCTAACAAGCATGTTTTTTGGTCTGTGGGAGGAAACCGGAGTACCCGGAGGAAACCCACGCATGCACGGGGAGAACATGCAAACTCCACCCAGAAAGGCCCCGGACCGGGATTTGAACCGGCAACCTTCTCGCTGAGAGGCAGCAGCTCTACCAGTTGTGCCACCGTGCTGCCCATGCCATACATACCATACCGTACTATCCTATACTATACTGTACTACTTTGTATACTATACTACACCATACTACTGTATACTATAGCATGCCATACCATATCATACTATACTATACCATCCTATACCATACTACAAAGTACACCATACTATACTATACAAAGTACTATACTATACAATACAAAGTACTATACTGTATTATACTGATAATCTTTCTGCAGAACCCCACTTTAACAAATCTAAACTGTCCCTTAAAGGTTATTTTGTCTAATATCTGGGCAGATTCAGCGCAAGTAGATGTATCATTAAAATGTGAAACTGCAAACGTGAAAAGTTTTTGAATGGTTGGGTGAAAAGATGAAGAGGCAACAACAACAAAGAAAATCATAAAAATAAAAAAAGCTTTCTATGTTTTTGGTAAACCTGTATAATACTGTAAATCGTTATGCATGTTAAGGTTTTCACGTCTAAAGAATGAGAGTTTGACTCTTTTTTGTTTGGTGGCACATCCGTTTAATTGTGTACTACTGTCACGTTCAACTTTCCTATTTCTACTGTAATAGCCATTTTTATCATTTGTACCAGCAATTAATCAAATTGGAGCTCAGAAAAAGGGCATTTTCACAAATATGCAAATACAAGGTCACATCATCATCATCATCATCTCTGTTTCACATTGCCTCTGCTGGGACAGTCTGCAGGCCTCTGTGGATGGATAAACACACTGAATCTATTAGACCATGTGTTTTGTCACTTTTGGTTTAAATAAAATCTCCTCACGGCCTCATAGTCCGGACAAACCTCTGTATAATGTATGCTAGTTGTCCTCGTACGGTGATTTGTCTTTGGACTTTTCAGCACACTGACATTTGACTAATGGACCACACCTTTTCTCCTGTGTGTCGGCACCACGACCCTTTTGAAACCATGCGTCGATCACTTTGTCAAAACATTTCCTCCGGCGTCCTTGCATGACAATGTGTCTCTGCCTCTTCTAGAGTTTACATTATTACACCATACATCAGCAACAGGGCAGGACCAGCTGGTGGTTTTCATGTTTTTAATATTTGTTTTTACCAAAACATGTTTTTACCAGTTGTAGATTATAAAGAGATTAAAAACTAAACACACTTACGTAAAACAACGTTGGCATGCTGCTTAGAAAAGGAGAAGGAAAACAGCAATAGTTACCAACAGATATTTAAAATGCAAAGTTTAACCTGTTTCATCTAAAATATATATACAGTACATACCTATATATGTTTATGCAATAAAATCTTGCTTTGATATAAATGTATGGCTATTGTTTTCATTCCTGAAACGTCTTCTTTGTTTTGTTTTTTTACATAGAAACGAAAGAATAGAAAAAACCCTATACTTAAGACTCACCTAAATACAGTATACTGAATATGGCAGTTAGGAAGATTAAAAATCATCATTTAAAACATTTAAAAACAAAAATACATTTGAAAGTTCAAACGTTTTCGAACTAAATAGAAGTTTATCAAAGTTTTAGTGTAGTTTAATCATTATAAACAAAGTTGGATGTTATAATGAGTCTATTGTTGAAATTGACGAACTTAGTATAAAAACAAAGGATGTGCAGCCTACCTGGTGATATAATAATAATAATAATAATATATAGGTGCTGATCATAAAATTAGAATATCATGAAAAAGTTATTTATTTCAGTAATTCCATTCAAAAAGAGAAACGTACGTTATATTCATTCATTACACACAGACTGATATATTTCAAATGTTTTTATTTTAACGTTGATGATTATAACTGACAATAATGAAAACACCAAATTCAGTATCTCAGAAAATTAGAATATAGTGAAAAGGTTCAATATTGAAGACAACTGGTGCCACACTCTAATCAGCTAATTAACTCGAAACACCCGCAAAGGCCTTTAAATTGTCTCTCAGTCTAGTTCTGTAGGCCACACAAACATGGGGAAGACTGCCGACTTGACAGTTGTCCAAAAGATGACCATTCACACCTTGCACATGGAGGGCAAGACACAAAAGGTTATTACTAAAGAGGTTGGCTGTTCACAGAGCTCTGTGTCCAAGCACAGAGGTGAAAGGAAGGAAAAGATGTGGTAGAAAAAAGTGTACAAGCAATAGGGATAACCGTACCCTGGAGAGGATTGTCAAGTCAAGTCAAGTCAATTTTATTTCTATAGCACAGCTTAAAACAGATAAACTGTTATCAAGGTGCTTGTTAAACAAAACCCATTCCAAAATGTGGGTGATATTCACAAAGAGTGGACTACAGCTGGAGTCAGTGCTTCAAGAACCACCACGCTCAGACGTATGCAAGACATGGGTTTCAGCTGTCGCATTCCTTGTGTCAAGCCACTCTTGAACACGAGAGTGTCAGAAGCATCTCGTCTGGGCTAAAGACAAAAAGGACTGGACTTCTGCTGAGTGGTCCAAAGTTGTGTTCTCTAATTAAAGTAAATGTTACATTTCCTTTGGAAATCAAGGTCCAGAGTCTGGAGGAAGAGAGGAGGCACTGGATACATGTTGTTTGAAGTCCAGTGTCAAGTTTCCACAGTCAGTGATGGTTTAAGGTGCCATATCTGCTGGTGTTGGTCCATTGTGTTTTCTGAGGTCCAAGGTCAACACAGCTGTCTACCAGGAAGTTTTAGAGAACTTCATGCTTCCTGCTGCTGACCAACTTTATGGAGATGCAGATTTCATTTCCCAACAGGACTTGGCACCTGCACACAGTGACAAATCTACCAGTAGTACCCCTGTTCTTAATTGGCCAGCAAACGCACCTGACCTTAACCCGGTAGAAAATCTATGGAGTAATAAGAGGAAGATGTGATACACTAGACCCAACAATTCAGAAGAGCTGAAGGCCACTATCAGAGCAACCTGGGCTCTCATAACACCTGATCAGTGCCACAGACTGATCGACTCCATGCCACACCGCAGTGATGCAGTAATCCAGACAAAAGGAGCTCCAACTAAGTATTGATGCTGTACATGTTCATACTTTTCAGTTGGCCAACATTTCTAAAAAATATTTTATTAATGGTCAAGTAATATTCTAATTTGCTGAGATATTTGGGGTTTTCATTAGTTGTCAGTTATAATAATCAACATTAAAAGAAATAAACATTTGAATATATCAGTCTGTGTGTAATGAATGAATATAATATACAAGATTCACTTTTTGAATGGAATTACTGAAATAATGTGATGTGCAGCAGTGCAGGACTAAATTTGGCCAAATGGTGGTGTCCATCAGAGGCACGCAGTCATGGAACACACTGCCAGTTTCCACCAGGAACTGTGGCACCTGCTCTGGCTTTAAAAATTATTTGAAACTTTGGCTGAAAACTAATCCGAAGTGCACTCATGTGTAGATCACTTTGTCTATTTTCTTATGGCATCATATTTTTATTGTAATTTTATGTTGTGTTATGTGCTATATAGGTGATGTTTGTATTTTTCTCTGCTCTTTTGTTTTATCGGATGTTTCTTATTCTTGCCTTAGGACAACGGATGAAAACTAGCTATTGTGCTAACTCCGGCATATTTACAGTGATGCTTACTGCTGTCATGTTGATTAATATGCATTGTCCTAACTTAAATAAATAAAATAAATAAATAAATCAACTTTTTCATGATATTCTAATTTTATGACCAGCACCTGTATAATTATGTAGATAAAAAATTTGTCAGAAAAGGCTTTACAAATTTCACATTTAACTTTCGTTTTCTGTAAACAGAAGGAAGTTAGATATTTTACATAAAATTTTGAATTAAATTAACCAAAATTAAATTAAACATTAAGCATGTGTGCTTCCTCTTGTGTCCAACTGAATCAAGGATTCATTTATCCAAGATAACATGAAAACCCAGCTTAATCCTTGATCCTGTTTTTGTGCCACGGGCCACAGGTTGTTTTCCTGCTCGTCGTTATTGTGTCAAACAGAACTACGCAGGAAGGTTTTCATTTCTGCTTTCCAAAGAAGACAAGACGAACTGTTCAGGTCAAGAATTGACCTCTTGTGTGATGAAAATCCAAACAACAAACTCATCAAGAATTTCAACTCGACGTGAACTTGTGTTTGTCAGCCGTGTTGGGATCAGACGTCAGGATAAATCACGACGGATCAAACACGAGTCAGAACAGCCTCGTAGGACAGCCACTGAAACCCCATTAAGTGTCAGATAATGAACCAAAAGACATCATTATGAGGGCAAACGGGGCGTTTATGAAAGTGTAATGGTCCGAACAAACATTAGCTTATGCACTTCCATATTCTTTATTAATTACAGAAAATGTGGTGATTTTAAAGTTTTGACCATCCAATTTAAATTTTAAAAAATCAGGCTGATGTTAAGCAAAAACACTTTATTATGAGGTATTCATCGTCAGTTCGATGCTCATATGAACACTTTGCTTTCACCAGCAGCATGACTGTGAAACACTGCATAACATTTTTAAAAATCATCAAACACTAACATTAAACAGCATCCAGGGATTTTAAAAAATCATCTCCATAAACAATACTGCTGCTTGTCTTTAGGAACACTGTTTAACTGTTGTGGACATAAATGTGGCTTAAAGGTGGGGTGACATGATTTTTTTTTACTATGCATACAATTGCTCAAAATATATATATTTTATCATTTAAATATGTTCGTTTTTGCAAACAAAATGATAAATCACTTTAATTTTGCTTTAAAAGTGATTTTGAACTTCAAGCCGTGTTTAATCATGGGAAATCCGATTACACACGAACGCACCATCTGTGACGTAGTGAGAGGCAGAGCTCTGGGCTTGTCACAGTGCGCGGGTGTGAGCAGCTCCACATGAAGGTAAGTCTGATACAGCATCAGACCTAAATTAGATCCTGTTGTTTCTTGTTCCATCACCCAAACTATTTTCTGCTTCCCAAAATGAAGACAAATAGCTCAAATCTTCACATAGATTGCTAAATTCGTCGGGTTTTAAATTGTCCGCTATTAAAGAGACTGCCTATCACTCTGCACACTACGTCATAGATGGTGCGTTCGCGTGTAATCGGATTTCCCATGATTAAACACGGCTTGAAGTTCAAAATCACTTTTAAAGCAAAATTAAAGTGATTTATCATTTTGTTTGCAAAAACGAACATGTTTAAATGTTGAAATATATATATTTTGAGCAATTTTATGAATAGTTAAAAAAATCATGTCAGTGGACCTTTAAAATGCCATAAAAATGTGCTAAAAGTAACGGCCTTCAAAAGCTCAACGTGAACACCCACAACATGTTATATAGGTGCTTAAAGGCACAGACTTAGTCCAAACAGATATGATTCACTTGGTGAATGCGTTTGTCTGCAAACGTATTAGACAAAAGTGTTAACTAATGCCTCTTGTGCATTGTGAAGCCCGGTCTGGTCTGGACCGGCCAGTCGGTCCAGACCCAGTCTTCTCTGGTTTGCTTTGCTTTCAGCAGCGTGCTGCCTCGATGTGGGCGAGATCATCACATTAAGACCGCACGGATCTCAGCTCAGCAATAACTGCACCCTCGTCGTTTGGATCTGTTGCGTTGCCATTTTTTCTAAAAAGCTCCCTCCATCACACAACGGGCCAAAAGCAAGCACCAGCCCGGCCCAACAGAACCCCAGGTGTCTGGGTTCCAAAACGTGAGCAAGAACTGGGCCAGACTGCCAAATTCCAACACTCAAACGCCGGGGTCAAGCTAGTCCAGGCCGGGTCTTTCAATGCATAAGGGCCGCGAGTGCCCCTCCTGTAAGACTTTAAATATCATAAAGTGAAATAAAGATTTTAACGTTTCATTTTGAATCTGTTCAGACATTTTATTTTTACCTTCTGTGTGTCTTTTTACGATCTACATTTCCATGTTGTTGTTGTTGTTGTTGCGGTCAGGAAGGTGGATTCTCATCAATATATTAAGACAAAAGACAAACAGAAGAAAACACGAAGAGACCGAAGCAGAGAAAGAGAAGTTCAGAACTCGGTGTGTGTGTGGCTGTAGTCTCTGCTGCCTGTGGGGAGCTCACTGGGCTTTATGAAGACGCCCTCCATGGCCTTCCACAGGCTGTGCTGAGTGGGACTCGACATGGCGTGAACTTCCGTCTGACCGTGGATCGGCCGTCCGTACTGCTCCCCCGTCACAGACAACAGGCCGTCCGTGGATTTGTGGCGAAAACGCACGGCCTCTTCCCGCTTCCACACAGCCCCCCCACACTGAACTGCCCACTCATCGAGGTGGTCTCCTTCTCCTTCCTCGCCAAATGCACTCACCTCCTGCAGACACACAAACAAACAGATTACAGTAGTGCAGGTAAACATGATTTTTTTGTCAATGTGCGAGTCTTTGCTTGCAATTTTACGTTGGGATGACCAAAAACAACCCTTTAGACAAAATGTTTGTTTAGTGTCGTTTCTGGCATTTTGTGCTTTTTCTTTACACCAAGTCACACCATTAAACTCAGAAGATGTTTTAGGCTCATCAGTGAAATATCAGGGAAGGAGGGTGGCCATCTGATGATGTCAAAGAAGCATCTATCCTTCTGTACATCAATCCTACTCCCCTGTATATAATTCTCCTGTTTCCAAGCTTTATCACAGGGATTGAAACACCTGTTCCCATTAACTCTACGGTAAACGTGTACTGGTACTCAGTGCTTTCAAGACTATAGTGCATATAAAATGTGTGCAAAATGTTTTTTTTATTTTTATATCCATTCATTATCGTTACCCGCTTCTTCCTATCTGCATCACAGAGGTCACTGGTGCCCATTTCCAGCAGTTACGTACTGTGTGAGAGGGAGGGGACACTCTGGACAGGTCTCCAGTCCATCACAGGGACACATAGACAAATGAGACAAACAACCATTCACTCTCTCACTCACACCTAGAGACAATCTAGTTACCAATCAGCCTAACATGCATGTTTTTGTTCTGTGGGAGGAAACCGGATTACCTGGAGAAAACCCACGCATGCACGGAGAGAACATGCAAACTCCACCCAGAAAGGCCCCTGATTCAGGATTTGATCTGGCAACCAGCTCTTTTTAATTGGCCCAAAAAATATTAAGCCTCTTTTACACATTAATAATTTGAACCAATCTCTGAAGTAAACTCTTAAGGATAAGTTTTCTCATAACACTATTATTTTTTTCTTTTTTAATAGCCTGCTCCCAGCACCCACCTGGCTAGAGGACAGTGGAGAGGTGAAATGGTGGCTGTGCAGATTGCGTCCTGTGTTGACATGAGTGAGGCGAATCATCTGTCCACACTTCACTGGGGTCCCACGGTGACACCAGGTGTCACTCGTCCCACGGACACTCCAGTAGCTGTTACTGTCCTCCACGACAGAAACGCCTGTCACAGACTGCTGTCCACTACCTGTCTCACACACACAGAGGGATTCATTAAAAAACAAAGTAAATTTAAATTAAATAAAAATAACACTTGTGCAAATGACATTTACATTTGAATTTGTTACAGTAAAACAGTCATTTGTAGAGTGCATGAGAAACATTTGTATAATTTTGTATTGTATTTTGAGACTTTCTGTTCTAGTCATAGTGCCTTCTTTATAAAAATTAAAGTCAGGCACAACTGACTACTAATTCTGAAGGCAGTCGTGAACAAAAAAAATCCCATTTTAAAATAATTAAATATAATATCTATTATCATTTTAATTTATTTTATGCACTATCGGTTACACAAAAACGGAATAACAAAAATCTCAGCATTTAAAAGTTAAAACAACTCTCTGTGTGTGCATGGAAACGTTCCTGCGGTCACCATGCGGAAAAGCCAAAAATAGGTTTATACACCACTGTTGGAGTAAAACCTCTCAGGTCTTTTAGCACCCCAGACTGGTCCCAACTTTGAACTTTTGGTCTTGATGTTTGCATACGCCAACTCAAAGAGATCTGGTAGTTCATATAAAAGATTTAAAAACCTCTAAAGGTTTACCACCACCAACTGACCATGTTAACTCTTTATAGTAGGCTTTCGTCTGCTAAGACCATTAGTTTGGTGCAAAAACATCCCACCTCTGACACCAACTTGTCATGGCAGTGAAAATAAAGGGCAGGAGAGACCCAACGTATGTACATTTAAATCAATTTAATACCGTGCGTACATAATAAATATCAAGCAAAGTCCAATGGTTAGACAATTTCAAGAGAGCTTGTGTCTGACCGAAGATTGTAAAATATATATATACTGTATATTTAAAACAACGGGAATAAGCCAGGGCCGCCAGCAGTCTAGTCCTGGACATGTTGTACACAGTTCTGTTGCACCTAATGAGGTCATCTCAGACATTAAATCCTATTTTCATACATTCACCCCAATAGCAGGGTATGTCTGTGTTCTTTGTTAAAAACAGGTCTCTCTTGTAAACGAGTCCTCGAAGCTCATTGAGACTAACCTGTAAAGGTGGAATGAATGTCAAAGTCCTTTTTTGTAACTGGAGCGAGTTCTCTACATTTCAAACATATTTGGAATGTGTCTTAACTTGTAATCAGTACAGAAAACATACATGTAGTGCTTTTTTGCTGTCTAACATGAAGAGACATTTTTAAAACGCTAAATTTACCAAAAACACCAGGATTAATAAAAAACTAAACCAAAATCCACAAGTGCTGCTTTGTGTATTTGTATATTAAATTTAAACCTTCAGCAAAAGACTGATTTAATAAATTACCAAAACTAAACACATCCTTTTTTTAAATAATTTAACATAAATGCCACCACCAATGAGGTTAAGACACGTTGTGCAATTAGTATTAGACTTTTGATTATAAATATTTAATTATGCAATTAGATACAAAGTCACAAACGTGGATAATTTGGGAGTTTATCCATATCATTAGCTTAAACAGTTCAAATGAACAAAACAAGAAAACTCACCGGATCCGTAGCGAACATCGTGAGAGTGCAGCCTGACATTGTGTTTTACATTCAGAAGTTTAATGACTGAACCGCATGTAACAGAGCTCAGTTCCGTCCCGGCAGAGAGTTCAAATATACTCAATAAAACGAGCGAAAAGGCTAATAAAAAACGTAACAAGATATCACAGTTTAAGTGACCCATTCCGACAGTCACACCGATGCCTGTTTGTAACAGTTTTCGCTACGTCACTCAGTCCACTGTCCAGCTAGACCGACGTCTCAATGTAAAGAAAAGGAAGCAGCGCCACCTGGCGGCTTGGAATGGTACACCTACTTTATGAAATTATTTAAAATGTACACATTTCTTTGTACAATATTAAGATTCTTAATTTTTTTATATTATAAATACCGGTACATATACTGTATATATTTTTCATTTACCCTTTATTTATACAGGTACTGTAGTCTCAATGAGCCACAAGAACTCATTTTCAAGAGAGACCTGTTTTAGGGAGCTGGTGGGGGGTTCATTCATTCATTCAACCTTTATTTAGTCAGGTAAATCTTTTGAACCTCAAGGGCTCATTTACGATTTGCGACCTGCTACACTCGAGCGTCCTCACGATACGCCAATACGCAGCGTACGTACGCCCCGTACGCAGCGTAGCCCCGCGTAGCCCCTCAGGGCAAGTACGCGCAAAAGTATTTTTTTACTACGCATACGCGATTCGCATACGCGATGCGCGGTGTCTGACCTAAACTTCCCCGGCGCCGGACTGTTTTGTATGTTACACAAATGAAATAAATTCCTCTTTTTTATCGCTGATCGGGCCTTTTCTTTTGTTTTTTTGCCTAAAGTCAAGTAACCGCTTCTTCCTCCGTTCACTCGATGAATGAAATGAATGAATTCAGGTCCTACCTGGGTGCGCGATGTTTTATATATTCCCTGGTGGGCTGTGGTGGGCTGTGGGCTGCAGGAAAAGCACTCCGTGCTCAGCTGCTCATATTACAACAAGGAGAACGCGAGCGTTTGGAGCGAAAAACTAGCGGAAGTGACGATCGGAAGTGACGGTACGGAGGAAATGACGTTAGAATTTGGAGCGAAAACACGAGAATCTACGCGAGAACGAAAGCCGAGTGTAGCAGCGGCTCCGTATACGCGCGTATACGCGTAACTAAATGTGCTTTTTGATAAGGTTTTTACTGGATCACGCGGTGTCTTGAAGACAAAACGTGATTCATCTTTTTTTAATATCAACGCTGTAAAACCCCGTGTCTTTGCCTGTTTTCCTGCCTTTGACCTTCATCTGGGGACAGATGAGAGCGGCCGCGCTATAAGCATATCATGTGTTGATAAACATGTCATGTGTTTTGTTGAGCTGCAGCTTTTTGCACTCATTCTCTCTCCTGGATGACTGTAACTACATATTTACGCTGTATCGGTGAAAATTGATGCAATGTTAATAAACCTATCTTGTATCTTGTATCTTGATTTGAAGATAAAATCAGAGGAGGATCTGCTGGAACCGCCTTCCTATTTGAAAAAAACATCCCTTTTGTTTTATCAGCATTTAGGACAAGTTTGAGACGGAACAAATCTGACTGGATGATGTCAAAAGCGGATTGCAGTAACTGGAAAGCCTTAGCAACTGTTTTAGCTCGGCAGTAAACAACTGTATCATCAGCATAGAAATGTAAGGATGCATCAGGGATGCAGTGACCTACATTAGCTATGTAGATTGTAAAGAGAGTGGGTCCTAAAACTGAGCCTTGTGGTACACCATTTTTAACTGTTAAATAGCTGGAAGAAGTACCGTTATGTTGAACACATTGCCTCCGATTGGAAAGATAGTTAGAAAACCAACCGATGGTGTGATCAGAGAAACCGATTTCTGAGAGCATGAGGGTTAAAGGTATGGTATGCGATTTTTGAACACTCTGGGACTTAGAAATATTTTCAGCGCAGAAAAGCATTCTGCTCCCTCCCCTCAGAGCCATATATGGCTCAGTCCGTGCTCTGCTGAACTTGGGATCTGCTCCGCCCCCTGCTGCTGTCTGCTCAGAGCCGCTGCGATATTCTGTGTTTATGTTAATAAAACCTTCTAATAAAATAAAATAAAACCATGGAGCGCTAGTCCTACAACACAAAATCCAGCAGAAATCATCAGAGGTTCACGAAGCAACGTTTGGACATGATTTAATTCGCTCGTGATTTCATCATGTCTGTCAGCGCTGGTCTGGAATGTCTGGAATGCTCCGCCCCCAGTACATGTCCTGTCTCTGCGCTGCGAAGTTCTGTGTTTATATGATAATATAACTGTTTAAAAAATATAATAAAACCATGAATCACTCATCCAACAACACAAAAACCAGAAGAAATCAGCAGAGGTTCACGAAGCAACGTTGGACATGTTTTAATTCGCTCGTGAGTCGTGACAAATCCATTTCCTCATTCCTGTCAGTGAAGGATGAAGCGATCACTTGACTTTTGGCAAAAAAACTAAATAAAAGTCCAGCTCTGGGATAAAGAAGGGATATTTAATACATTTTGTGTCACATAAAAAACAGTCCTGCATCGCTTTGCAATCCTTTGAATGAGAACGAGCTGCGGCTGGGACAGGTGGGGGCGTGGGTTGGGGCGTGACAAACAACTCTGTTTTTATTGGCTGTCAGTGTCCGGGTCACTCTTGTGTTTTCAGTGTTTTTATAAATGCTGATAGAGAAGCAAGGGGACTATAGTTTTTTTCAGAGATTACTTTGTCTAACATCAGTCTGTCAATAGATAGTGACAGAGTGAAGAAATATGTTAAAAATATATTGTTTGAAAAGTTAGACTACATTACAATGTTACATACCCCACCTTTAAGGACATTGCTCAGGTGCCCAGAGTGGGGCAAATGAGGGTGGAGGCAGGTGTGGGTGTTTCACCTTTTCCTCCCACATTTTGATTATGTTGTTGACGGTACCAGTTGAACCAGTGACCTTGATTTGCCTTATAATCTAGCTGTTTTGCTACTTTGACATCTTTTTTTTTAACTTGTAAAAAAAATCTGAATGCCTATTTTATGATTGTCTATTGTTGTTGCTGCTGTTATCATTCTTTGTTGAAACCAGGTCTCTCTTGTAAATGGTTGAAGCAGATGGCCGCTCGTCTTGAGCCTCGTTCTGCTGGAGGGTTCTTCCTCATGAGGGAGTTTTTCTATTTCCCCTGTCACCTTCATGCTTACTCAAGATGAGAGCTCTGTGAAGAAGTTAAACTCAAAGCAGTCTGCTCCTCAGATGATTGTTATTAACTTGCTTTATATATATATGAATGTTTCTGTACAGTGCCTTGAGATGATTTCAAGGTTCACAGTTCTTTATTGTCATTCACCTGTGGTACATGAGGTAGAACAAAACTGTGTACTCAAGGTCCTATACAACCCAAAATAGCAAAACTATCATGTATAAAAATAAACAGTATACAGTACAAGGATCTAAGATATATGCTAAACAATAATAATGCAACATAATACAGTACAGTGTATTAAATTGTGGGAGTGGTGGCGCAGAGGTTAGAGAAGGTGGGCCTGTGATCGGAAGATCATTGGTTCAACTCTCAGTATCTACATCAATATGTGGGTGGGATAGGTGAAGCATATTACCTGGTGGTGATTGGGTTAAATGCAGAATCAAATTTCGTCTTGTATGGAAACATACACAGATGACAAAAATATGACATTATTATTATTATTATTATTATATACATACACCTGCCTCCACCTTCATTTGCCTCACTCAGGGCCCTTGAGCAAGGCCCTCAACCCCCAACACCTGCTCCCCCAGGTAGCTCTCTGGTTGCATCAGGAAAGGCATCTGGCATAAAAATAATTGCCAAATCTTCATACAGCTTAGTTCGCTGACTCCTGAAGAAGGGAGCAGCCAAAAGAAAAACATATTACCGGTAAGTGTATTAAACAGCAGCCTCAACATGGCACTTCTGTTGTGACCTGGCACTAAGTATGAACTGAATTATCTCATCTGTGCTAAAGACTTTCATTTTAAGCACATGAAGTAACTTTGGCAGATGTAAGTTTAAAATAAAACAAAATAAATTGTTTATACCCACACACATTTTGACAAATGTGAGCTAAAATATATACGCCCACCCCCCCCCAAAAAAAAAAAAAGTTGATTGCAGCAGTATCAAAATACTTTTTTTTTTGTTTAGGTCTATATTTTATGTAATAAGTTTAATTTTGCTGCAGATTTTACTGAAGCCTTCAAAATTTATGCTATCTGTCTGTGTCTGTCTGAGAGAAATCACAAATCAGCTTAGAAAAAGATAGCAGATTTTTTCAGTTATTTCTTATGAGTAATCTGCCAGGTATTGGCTAAAACCGGCATTTCTAAATCTTATTTTTCACTTTGAAAATTGTTTTCTCTTTGTTTGTTTGTTTGTTTATCTTGTTTATTTCTTGCACCACACAATATTCCACTTGGGGGCGGTAATGCGCTTTTCATCAAGCTGTTGCGTTTTTTTGGCCCTAAAGAAGAAGAAACGTCATCACGCTGCTCTGGTTTCAACGTCAGGTACGCTAGATCTGCTACAAGAAAACTCAAATTCTGCAAGCACCAACATTTTGTTGAAATACCTGAAAAGGACTAATTTGTTCAACAGAATCTGAGCATTATTTATTTATTTATACATCCTTATGGATTTTTTTTATTTTTGCGATACTGTATTCCAGTTTACATCCTAAACCAGCAGATGGCGGTAATGCTTCAAAATCTTGAATGCCAACCGCCAAAGAAAATCCAAGAAGAAGAAGAATGCTGCTCGTTCTCGGCCATCTTCATTAGTGTAAGCTCGAAAACACAAAACAACACAAGTTATTTATAATTGTATTCGGACTATATCATCACACTGGGGCGTGTAAGTTGAATTTACTGCGGTCTTTTGTGAGAGGAATGTTCAAATAACGTTGTTTGGCTAACGTTCGTTTGAGCTGCTTGTTGTACGGCTAAGCCAAGCTAGCATTCAAGGTGGGTTTAGGCCTTGGTTTTCTTCAATGCAACTGGCTTCGGACATAGTAAAACATTATTTTTATTGCTAACTGTATCCATCCTTTTCTTAAAAAGGTCGAAGTAATAACTGAATGGTTATAATAAATTAAATACTTCAAACGTTGATCGCTAGCTAACTTGCTAATGCTGCTACATTGGTTAACAAGAGATTTTTAGCTCACGAAAGGGTGGTGACTGTTGCTAAGAGGTGTTGCGCATGGTTTTCGTAAAACTAGCATTTTGGTTGACATCAGCCAACAATATTTAATCGTCTAAATAACGTTAGATAACACAAACAGGGAAGCAGCTTACCTGTTGTTGTTCATTTCCTTCGGTGGACGCATTGCGACACTGGTTCACATGTTGTTACGCAGATGTAAAGTTGTGGAGTGGAAAAGCACCACAGTTTAGTTACAAACACATCCCTACAATATTCTTGATCAACTTGTTTGCGGAAAAACAGTAAAATTAGATAAATAATGTACAGATGTGATTCACTGTCTACGTATGTCTCAGTATTAAGAGAACAGCTAGTATTAAATCCAATAATTCCCAGTCAGGTCATCTGGACAGTTTATTTTTTATAGAGACATTTCGCCCTCTATCCAGTGGGTTTCATCAGTCTGAGTAGTTCCAGTAAACTGTTTCCCCACCAAGCAGTAAACTTCTTAAATGGGCCAACCAGTTTGCTGGATCTAAGATGGTTTCTGGTTACTAACTTTGTTAGGTAGTATTAAACTTTAAAATAATCCTTGGTTTGAAGGAGACTATACATGTGACATGTACAGTATAAGCTCTAACAAATATGCTAGAATTTCAAATTTGCTACTTTAAGCCATTAGTAACGTTTAGATTACCAGTACACATCGTAATGTGAGATTAAACTGGTATTTTATAGGTGTGGGAGAACATGTGTCGTGTTAAAGTCTGCTAAAAGCATCTTGAACGTTTGTTTTGTTTTAGGAAGACTTGTGATGTCAGACTTTATTGACAGCGAAGCAGAGGAGTCAGAGGAGGAGTTTGAAGAGAAGGACCTTAAACCAAAGAAGACCCAAAGGTTTCTAGAAGAAGAAGGTAGAGCTGTGTGCCTTAGTGGGTGTGTTTCACCTGCTAGCCTTTTGACTACTGTCATTTCACAACAGATGAAGAAGAAGATACGGTCAATCCAGAGGATCAGGATGAGCATGGAAATTTGCGTGGACTGATCGATGATGGAGATGACGAAGGAGAGGAGGCGGAGGAAGAAGAAGCGAGGAAGAGTGGAAGTGCAGCAGGAAGTGACTCTGAAGAGGAAGTGAGGCATCGTCGTAAAAAGCGCAGTGAGTTCTCTGGGTGTCGTTTTCAAAAGTTGTTACATTCAACTTCTACACTTTGAAGACTTCAAGCATAAATAGACTACTAGACCTTCTGTTTTAGCTTGTTTGCATATGATCCACCTTATTCCTAGCCCCCGTGCTACCATGCATGAATTATTGGCGTGACTTCCGGCACGGACCAGAACCGGCATTTGTTTACGTGCAAACAATATGAGCAAATGTAGTTTCTCCAAGCATTGCAGATTTAATTTAAACATGTAGGAACACCGCTTGTGTGAGCTCAAACAGGACAACATAATCATACTGCTGCTTACTGCGGACGAGTAATGGAAGAACGACCTGAAGAAGCGGCTGCAGATTACGTACACTAGCATATTTAGGTACTTCAATGACTTGGTTGCTTCGACGGTGAAGCGATGAACAACCTGAAAAGCGCTGAGGCATATTATGCCCCTTTTGCACGGCTCCTACTCAGCCCCAACCCTACTCAGCCCTCCACAGAAAAATCACTATTCCACTAGTGCCCCTTTGGCACTGCTCCTAATCAGCCCTGGCTCAGCTCAGCCTGGATTTGCACCTGCACTTTAGGACCGATTTTGGAGGCGTGTCCAGAATCCAAAGTTCTGCTAATGAGAGTTCTGTGATGAGTTAAACTCAAAGCAGTCTTCTCTTCAGATAAATAATGTTAAATTATTATTTTTATATATGAATGTTTCTGTTATTTTATATATGAATATTTCTGTTCAGTGCCCTGAGACGAATTCTGTTGTGACTTGGCGCTATATAAATAAACTGAACTGAATTAAATCTGATGAACCAGATTCTACAAAAACATCTATATTTAAAGGTGCAGTCTGCATTTTCTGTA
Source organism: Garcialebias charrua (assembly GCA_038048925.1). Taxonomy (NCBI): domain Eukaryota; kingdom Metazoa; phylum Chordata; class Actinopteri; order Cyprinodontiformes; family Rivulidae; genus Garcialebias; species Garcialebias charrua. Next base: position 26,051 of record JBBPBX010035386.1, read on the forward strand.
GTGCAGTCTGTAAGTTTTCTAAAAAATATATTTTTAACATATTTCTTCACTTGTCACTATCTCCTGACAGACTGATGTTAGACAAAGTAATCTCTGAAAAAACTATAGTCCCCTTGCTTCTCCAGGTGTTACTAAAAGCATTTCTAAAAAGCCACAGTGACCCGCCGTTAACCAGCCAATAAAAACAGAGTTTGTAACCAGCCAATAAAAACAGAGCTTGAATTTGAATTTCAGCAGAGCAAGGGGGAGCAGAGCCATATATGGCTCTGAGGGGGAGGGATCAGAATGCTTTGCCTGTTGAAAATGTTTCTGAGTGCTGCGTTCTACAGAAACTGCAGACTGCACCTTTAAATCTAACAAGTTAAGTCTTGTCCTCTGGACATTCAAAAACAAAAAAAATGTAGAAACATTTCTTCTTTCATCCGAAAGACTTCTTCATACCGCTTTTCATAGAAACACTTTTTTTGTTTGTTTTGGGTCCATGTTCAAAACACTGTACGGTAGCCACTGGTTTGGTCTGGTTGTTCATGCTGCCGCTAAAAGCACAACAGGTTTCTGAACTCTGCAAGACTATTTTAGTAAACTTTATGGTTGTTAAATAAATGTAAACAAAAACAGTAAATCCTAAACTGAATACAAATTCCTTGAAAATAAACTGGTCTGTGCTTTGCTACCATGGTTACATCTGGTGTCTGATAGGAAGTTGTACCCATACGGTACTCATTTTTACAGTGGAGCCCCCAAGAATAAGGTGGATATGTCATATTCACTAATATTCTCAGTTGACTCATCAAAGGCTACAGTGATACAGTTGCATCTTTTAAATAAACAAAACCCCAATCCTTTTTTTCTCTTAAGGGTTTTATTATTTTTAATTTGAATAATTGTAGAGGGAAATTATTCTGTTTTATACAGTATTGGAATGTTTGTATGATGTATGAATGTGTAAAATATGTATAACACCCAACAAATAAATCTTCAGAGCTTTCACAACAAATGAGTGTATAAGTAGGCAACATTTTCCTGCTACCCTGTGGGCTCAATGTCTACGTTTTGCATCTTATTATTTAAAATTTCATTAGAAAATTGTGTCTGAGTGTTGGGGGTTTCAATGGTGGTGTAAGTTAGGGGTATCGTAAAACTTTTGTCTGTTACTAAGATTTTATATTTGCAGGAACTGATGACGACTTGGATGATGATGATCTTGACCTCATTGAGGAGAACTTGGGTGTCAAAGTGAAAAGGAGAGTAAGTGTCATTATAAACAAGCACATCCACCCCGTAACCCCGTGTCTGTAAAATCTACCTTGAAGTTTTAGTCTCAAATTATGCTGGAGTTCAGACAAGTTTGATGTGTTTTTATGATTCGTGTGCGTGTATTATCTGCTTAACGCATTGGTGATGTGTCTATCTTGTGTTCTAGAAGAAGAAATACGATCGTTTAAAAACACTGGATGATGACGACGACGATGACGAGAAGGACTTGATCGAAAATGAGATCTTCGACAGGGAGGGCGAAGGTGACCTGGAGGAAGGCGAGGCTATTGATGAGCCTCTTCGACATCCAGAAGAGGAGGAAGAAGGAGAGGATGAAGAGTCAGGTTGGCAGAAAGATTACTGGACCCGTTTTAAAATAAGCAAGTAATGGCAGAATAAAAATTGCCATTTAAATGTGCATGTTCTTTCTACAGATATAGATGATTTTATTGTGGATGATGATGGCCAACCCATCACCAAAAAGAGAGGCAAGAAGTTCTCGGGATACACTGATGCGTGAGTTTTGAAATTATTTTTGATTTTTCACTTAAAACCTATTTAATCGGTCAAGTTCTGTTTCCTGTACATGTGAATGGTTACAGATCTTCACTCCTTTTTCTACAGAGCCCTTCAGGAAGCTCAGGAGATTTTTGGTGGCGACTTTGACTTTGCTGACTTCGATGTGGATGCCTATGATCAGGGTGAGGAGGAGGAAGAAGATCAAGATGAAGAAAGCTGGGATCGGCCCAAAAAACAGACTAAGAGGAGGCTTGGGAGAAAGAGCATCTTTGAGCTCTATGAGCCCAGTGAGCTGGAGAGCAGTCACATGACTGACCAAGATAATGAGATCCGGTCCACAGACATGCCTGAGCGGTTCCAGGTGTGTGTCTGTTAGTTAAATAACAGTGAACATATTTCTTCTGTGTTTGTCTGACATTAGGAATTGTCTGTGTTGCAGCTGAGAGCCATCCCTGTTAAATCTGCTGAGGAGGATGAGTTGGAAGAAGAAGCGGAGTGGATCTTCAGACATGGGTTCTCCACTCTAACCATCTCCATGCAGGTACAGACCAAACTCCTTTTACATGTACAGGTAGTCCCTGACTTACGAGCGAGTTCCGTCCCTAGGGGGCGCTCGTATGTCAAAAATTCGTAAGTAGGATCACCCAAAAAAAATATTTTATTTTATTTTTTAGAAATGAATACATGTACAGTACTGTACAGTCACCAAGCACTTAGCCTATCCTAACACAGTTAAGGAGTCAGTTGAATTGTCTCCCTCCTCCCCAGCAGGCTCCATTCACATAAAGGGAGCTAGCTCCTTTATGTGAAAGGGAGACAATTCAACTCACTCCTTCATCTTTAAAAACTGTGTTAGGATAGGCTAAGTGCTTGGTGACTGTACAGTACTGTACATGTATTCATTTATAAAAAATAAAAATATATATACAGGAAACCCTCGAGTTACGTCAGGGATCGGGACCTACGGGTGTGACTTAGGTCGATGTTATCGTACCTCGCGGACCAAAAACACGTGCCTGTCGTAGGTCCGCGTTTCTGACATAGGTCGCGGCTATACCGCTAACGGAGCGTTGCACACACATTTAACGGCATGAGACTGAACAAGCAGACATACTAGGCCATAAACATGCACAGAACTTTACATGTACAGTAAATGAATACTGTACAATAAATAATATAATTTCTTACTTTGAGCTGGTCAAAGCCTGCCTTCGTCTTTTAGCATTAGCTCTTGCACCAGTCCGAGCTCCCCCAGCTTCCTTACGCTCCACACGCACACACATGGTCAAAGCTGTTTAAAAGAAGGACTGTTAGCTTCTTAACTTCATACATTTGGAGCCAGAAAAGAAAAAAAAACTTACTCAAAGCCGTTTCTCCGCGATGTTCCTCCATCCAAAACAAGCTGCTCGGCGTTAGCTGCTGTTAGGCCCTGCCATTAGGGGACCAGCTCTGTGAGGTGCTGGCTGACATCTTCACCACCTCACTTTCACTGGAGTCAGTTCCCACCTGCCTGAAGACCGCGACCATCATCCCAGTCCCAAAGAGCTCCACAGTGACTGGTCTGAATGACTATAGACCGGTGGCTCTCACCCCGATAGTCGCTAAATGTTTTGAGAAACTGGTCATGTCCCACATCAAGACAACCGTCAACATCAACGAGGACCCTCATCAATATGCATACCGCGAGAACCGATCAACAGAGGACGCCATCTCCTCTGTGGTCCACACTGCTCTCACCCACCTGGATCAGAAGGACTCATACGTGCGCATGCTCTTTGTGGACTTCACATCTGCCTTCAACACCATGATCCCCCAAACTCTGATAGACAAACTATCCACACTTGGACTAAGCCCCTCCATTTGTAACTGGGTACTAGACTTCTTAACAAACAGACCACAGTCCGTGAAGATCCACAACTTCTCCTCCTCCACCATAACCCTCAGCACTGGCTCTCCCCAAGGATGTGTGCTGAGCCCTCTTCTGTTCACTCTGCTCACATATGATTGTACAGCCACACATCCAGGCTGTCATATTGTTAAGTTTGCAGATGATACAGCGGTGGTGGGATGCATCACAAACAATGATGAGTCCAGCTACAGACAGGAGGTGGAACACCTGGAGAGCTGGTGCAAAGAGAATAATCTTCACATGAATGTGAAGAAGACAAAGGAGATGATTGTGGACTTCAGAAGGAACAAACACACCCATGCCCCACTGAAAATAGGTGGGTCTGCAGTGGAAGTGGTCTCCAGCTACAAATACTTGGGTGTACACATGAATGATAACCTCAGCTGGACAACAACACCACCAGCCTGATCAAGAAAGCTCATCAGAGACTCTACTTCCTGAAGCTTAGGATATACCGTAGTTGACGCGTCGCATAGGGCGCGCGGCCAAAGTGACGCAATCGCGAAGTCCCCGCCCCCGCGCTTTGGCCAGCGCGTTGGTTTTGCGCGTGGTCGTGCACCTCCTAGATTTTGAAGCTCCGCAAGCCTAGCGCGCGCGCCGAATTGATTGACAGGTCGGGTGTGGACCTCACCGACAGTCTTCACGCCAGAATCTGCAGCTGTCTGCGCCGCTGTGGTCGTGGAAACGGCGTCGCGACGCATGGAGGAATGTTTTGTGACACAAAATGTTAAAATTCTCCTTCATTCCTGATCTGGAGTCGGACTTTTCTTTTGTTTTTTCGCCAAAAGTCACGTGATCGCTTTCTCCTCCGCTGACTCCATGCATTGAAAGCCGCAAATAAAGACAACAGTTCAGCACGCGAGCAGAAAGCTATTTGTTTTTGTTGTGTGATTTCAAACAGTTCTTCTTCTACGGTAGATTTCTTCTTCTACACCCTTTCTTGCAACATATGCACAGGTTTTAGAGGGTACTGCCACCTGCTGGTCCGTAAAAGAACAGCACTTTGCCAAGCGCTGCCGTGCCACACTATAAACGCATGCACAGTGCGCGCGCAGCACGCGCGCTCCAGCTTGCGGACCAAAGCGCGACTATATCCGAGCCTTCAGACGGCTGAGACGAGCTGGTCTGAGCAGCCCAGTTCTCACCTCCTTCTACAGGTGTGCAGTGGAGAGCATCCTGTGCTCCAGCATCAATGTGTGGCATGGAGGCTGCACAGTTGCAGAGAGGAAAGCTCTACAGAGAGTGGTGAAGGCTGCACAGAAGTCTGTTGGAGTCAGTCTCCCCACCATCACAGACATTTACACCTCCAGATGCAGAAAAAGAGCCACCTGCATCATGAAAGACCTCACTCACCCAGCACACTCACTCTTTGCCCCACTCCCCTCAGGACGGAGGTTGAGGAGCATCAAATGTAGAACCACTAGACTGAGGAACAGCTTCTACCCTGAGGCTGTTAGACTCATGAATAAATAAATAATAAGAATAAACACTGCAAAATGTCACATCATGTTGATGCTGATCTGTTTTCTTGTTGCTGCGTTCATCTGTGACCATCTGCTCATAATGACTCATGTTCGTGCTGCTGTTTATAATGATGTTTTTCTACTACATTAGGGCTTAGTGTATTACTAGCTGATGTCTCTCTTAGTTAATCTAGATGTTATTATTGTTTTTCTCTTGCATTTGTTGTTGGATGTAACTGGGACCCTGTGTACATAATCTCGTTTTCATCACATGTACCACATGTGGTGCAAATGACAATAAAGACTCTCTGACTCTCTGACTCTGACTCTGTTTATAATGATGTTTTTCTTTCCACTACATTAGGGCTTAGTGTATTACTGGTTGATGTTTCTCTTAGTTAATTCTAGATGTTATTACTGTTTTTCTCTTGCATTTGTTGTTGGATGTAACTGGGACCCCGTGTACATACTCTCGTTTTCATCACATGTACCACATGCGGTGCAAATGACAATAAAGACTCTCTGACTCTGATTTGTTAGCATGTCAGTTCATTCAAAAAGGCTGTCGGCTTTGTATCTCCGTGTTAGCTCAGTGTCCCCCGACATCTTAGGCTGCCAGGCGGACATTTGCGGCGAGCTCCCGGCCGCAGATGGCCCCTCCGCGGCATGTCGGCTCGGTGTCTTCGCCTGTGTTAGCTGCTCTGTTAGCTGCTGTCGTTAGCATGTCGGGCGGCGTTGTGGGAGCGATCGCGGGGCGATCGGCGGCTGCTCCTCCGGGCCTGAGATGTCCACAGAGTTCACAAGTGTTTCCAGCTAATTTATCTGTATGAGGCAACCCTGATCGGACACACGGTCCTCCAGAGCCAGCTGGCAGGAGCCTCTATGGCGGAGCT
>JBBPBX010035387.1:0-32091 GCA_038048925.1 Garcialebias charrua
GGGATGATAACAGTTGATAACGCCCATTGTATGGACTGACAACATCCGAAGCCGCTGGAAGTACAGTCTGCTCCGTCCCTTCTTCCCCATATGTCAAAATCAAGGCCCGGGTGCCAAATATGGCCCGTCTTAACAGCTTATCTGGTCCCCAAGATGATATTTTCAAAGTGAAATATTTTTGTCGCTTGACATTTCACACAGAAAAAAAACTGTGCATATTTTAATTAGTGAAGATGTCTCATGAAATCTGATCAACTTTAAAGCCAAGAATTTTTTTCACATAATCTTTAATTTTGATATGAAAAACTCAAATGGGAGCAAAGAAACTCTTGTAGAGGAACCTGCAACCAAGAAAAAAATCTGACTGGAGCCTTGAAATAGATTAATAATTTTTAATTTTTAGTTTTGCTTCACACGGCTTCACTGTTCAGTGAAATTTCGAGGTATTAGTTGAGCTTATGAGATGTTAACCAGCTGAGCCCGGTTTAAAAAAAAACACTTTGTTGTTATGGTTATGCATCATAATTGATGTCCAAAGGTAAAAATATTTCAGGAAAAATCCTACCAGCTTCACAGCATCCGATACCAAAGGAAACAATCATCTGGAAAAAACAATTTGCATCCAGAAAAAGAGGAATTGAACTTTTCAAAAGCAAAATCCCAGAACGAATGTAACAGAGCGACTCCAACCTTGAGCGGCGCAATTCTAGACCTCATGTCTTTAAGTCGGTATGAAAGTGGTTCTGAAAGAAAGCTTTCGGCGTGTCTCCTGTTACTTCAGAAAGTACGGTGTTCACTGAAGACAGAAGAACCAAACGAGGTAAATGAGAAACAGTTTGTGTTTTACTTGAAGCTCACGGAGCAGAAGTCACCTACATCTGCTCAGGGACAGGAGTGCTATGACCAGACTGTCAGGCCAGCCTTTCATGTTAAAACTTTTAAAATATTAATAATAATAACTGTAGGGACTTATAGAATAGAATAGTCTCATGATTAATTTGCACTCACGAAACGGGTCACCTTAATGTTTATCATACTTAAATCCAGCTCAGACAGAGAAGAGTAAAATTTTTTTGATACGTGACATAACTCTATGCACTGAAAACAAACATTTGTTCAACATAATGCTACTTCTTCCAGTTGTTTAACAGTCAACAATGGTGTACCACAAGGCTCGGTCTTAGGACCCACCCTCTTCACAATCTATATATGTAGGTAATGTAGATCAGACCATCCCTGATGCATCCTTACATTTCTCTGCTGATGATACAGTTGCTTATTGTCGAGCTTAAACAGTGGCTAATATTTTCCAGCTTTTGACATCATCCAGTCAGACTTGTTCCGTCTCAAACTTGTCCTAAACGCTGACAAAACCAAAGGGATGTTGTTTTGAAACAGGAAGTCGGTCCCAGCAGTTCTTCCTTCGGTTTTATCCTCGAATGGTGTCCCCAGTGCTGGGCAGCGCTAATCCAAAAATTAGTTCCGCTATTTCTAAAGCACTTGTTGATTTATTTAGGTCCGCAATTTCAAAAGCACTTATGTATTACCAATGCTAGCGGACGCTAATGCTAACACGCTAACCGCCATTTTGAACAGGGCAAATGGCGAAATACTTTTTTTAATCCAGCAGATTTGACCATTTGAACCGGTTAAGCTCAGAAAAACCTTGTGCTATAAAGTCAGCTAAGAAATATATTTTTTCTCAGCAAAGAAATAATTGTTTTTACCGTGTTTTCATGGAAAGTCCTTATCTTCTGTGGCCGTCGCGGCCGCCATTTTGAAGAGGGCAAATGGCGAAATACTTTTTAAAATCCAGACGCGTCGCGTAGGCCGCTGAGAAACATCCATAAGTTCACCCTCCATGTTAAAAACTCTTCGTCTGACTCTTCGAAAACAAGCAATAAGGCTGCAGAGTAACACACTGGCTGCTAACTGAGAGCGCTCGCTCTAGCAAAGAGACTGAGGGGACGCTTTTTTGTCACGGACCACATCCGGCGCTGACAGGATATGGTCTGTTAGCAGTCGTCCGGGCCCGTAAATACGTTTTTTCGTTTTTACTGATAGATAATTAGTTATTAGCGGTACTGCATTTTAAATAAAAATAGCGCAAATCGGCGTATGAATTATAAAGGTTAGTTAATCTGCTGTAACGCTGACAAATAGTTTAGGTACGCTATAAGCGGATTAGCGCATTAGGTCTGGTGCCCACCACTGGGTGTACTATTGAGTTTGACAATTCCTACAAATATTTGGGTATCTTGGTCAATCTGCATCTCTCTTAACCTTCCTAGCGGGTCGAGATCCCGCACGCAATTATGATGTAAACGGGTCAGTTGTGACCCGTCTTAAATCAGCCAAAAAATGCCCTCAAAACAGTGTTTTTTTAAGAAGTATTAGAACACATCTCTAAAATAACATATGTATGACAAAGTTAGTGAGGTCACAGTGTGTTTATGATTTCGGTTTTGACACTGATTATTGGTTGATAGTCTTATACCATAACTGGGTCACAAATGACCCCAGCGCGGCAAGTGCGTGTTGTTTTATAAAAAAATAAAAATTAAATTTAAATAAAATATATATCCATCCATCCATCCATCCATCTTCTTCCGCTTATCCGGGGTCGGGTCGCGGGGGTAGCAGCCTAAGTAGGGAGGCCCAGACTTCCCTCTCCCCAGCCACTTAGAGCAGCTCCTCCGGGGGAATCCCAAGGCGTTCCCAGGCCAGCCGAGAAACATAGTCCCTCCAGCGCGTCCTATATTTTTTAAATTTAAATAAAGGTTCCAGAAAAAGTCAAAAAGCCTTGATGCAAAAAAAAATATTTAAAAGACAGTAATATTGATAGTCTTATACCATAACTGGGTCACAAATGACCCCAGCGCCGCAAGTGCGTGTTGTTTAAAAAAAAATAATAATAAATTTAAATAAATTTTATTTTTTTATTTTTTTAATAAAGGTTCCAGACAAAGTCAAAAAGCCTTGATGCAAAAAAAATATATATTTAAAAGACAGTATCATGATTTAAAATTTTAAACGGGTCACTACGGACCCCCACGTGGAAAACCTAGTAAATAAACTGAAAGTTAAACTGGGTTTCTTTTTCAGAAACAGATCATGTCTAACACTGAATGCTAGGAAACACCTTGTGACTGTGACTTTCCTTCCCTCCATGGTGACATTATCTACAAGAATGCCCCTACAATGTACAATTCTTATTCAGGACTAACATCTGGCTGTGTTCATGGACGCCCCCCCACTCCCCTTGCAGAAGGTCTGCGTCACTGTGTTGCTTTATGTGCAGGGTCTTTTTTTTCTGGCACTCTGCCTCGGCCAGGGCTTAGTGCCAGTTAGGATTTTTTTTTTGCCTCCTCACCCTGTCATCACTTTTCTCTACTTTTTGTCTGTCTAAACAGGTCTCTCTTGTAAATGAGTCTCTGAGGCTCAATGTGATCATTTGTCTAAATATAGGTAGAATGAGTACAAGCACCCTGCAGATGTTGGATGCTGTCTATCATGGTGCGCTAAGCTTCATAACTGGCTGTAAATATACCCACCATTGCACCCTGTATTCATTGGTTGAGTGGTTATCATTAATTTCACGCAGACTCTTCCACTGGTACATTTTCATCTTTAAATCACTTCTTGGTCTGCTGCCTTCATACATCTCCTCATACATGCCTCTGCATGAGTGCAGCTACAGCATGCACTCTCAGGACATGATTGCATGAACTGTTCCCTCACTGAAGACTGAATTAGGCAAAAGGGCCTTCTACTCTGCTCCTGTTTTCTGGAATATTTTCAAAAAGATCTGAAGCTCTCGACCTTGACCTCTCTAAGTTGCTTCAAACATCTGCTAAGTTCATGCAAAACCCAATGCAGACATATTCCTGTTTTTAGTTTCCTACACTGCCTTACAATCTAGCTCCTTTTTAAATTTTGTTTTAATTACCCTTTTCTTTCATTTGTTTTTCTCAATTTGTTTACTTTCTTTTATGATTGTCCACTGTTGTCATCACTCTGTTAAAATCCGGTCTCTCTTGTAAATGAGTCCCCGAGGCTCAATGGGACTAACCTGTATGAATAAAGGTTGAATGAATTTGTTTTTTACTCAGGTTATTAGTTATAAACAGGTCTCTATTGAAAATTATTCTTTGTGAGCCAGTGAGACTACCTGTATGAATAAAATAAAAATGGCAAAATCCTGCAACACAAAGCAGAAATACTTTAATACCACAGCTAGCTTCATGCTTATTTTAGACCATTAGTTTAATGAGGATGATTAAATCAAACGTGAAAATGCATCGCGAAAGAAATAATGAGATTTAAAAGTCACTGAACACACAACTGCATTTAAGACAAGAGGATATTTACCAGAGAAAACAGAGAAAGATGAATTTGATAACCTGAAAAGGGCTGGAGCTTCAACCCCCATCTTGTGCACCTTCTACAGGGGTGCCATGGAAAGTGTCCTGACCAGCTGTATCACGGTGTGGTTTGGTTTTGGTGCATGTACTGCATCCTGCCGCAAGAGCCTCCAGCGCATCATGAGAGCAGCTGAGAAGATCGTCGGCACCTCCTTGCCCTCACTGCAGGACTTACACAGCAACCGCCTCACTCGGAAAGCCCACCGCATGGCAGGTGATCCCACACACCCACTACACAGCTGCTTCAGACTGCTGCCATCAGGGAGGAGACTGAGGAGTCTCCAGGCTCGAACCAGCAGACTGAGAGACAGCTCTGTTCATCAGGCAGTCAGGATGCTAAACACTCTGCTTGCTCTGCCCTCCCTCCCACTTGTACTGCCTTAACACTAAAAACTTTCACACATTACCACACAACACAAAGACTTTAACACTGGACTCTGTGTCATCAAACGGGTTATTCACTAAACTCTCGGTCATGTGCTCATTCAGTTTGCACTACTTCTTATATTTGCACTAATGTTTGTATTACATTGCTGCCTATAGTCATACTACTGTTTACATTCACTGTTTACATTTATTACTACTGTTTACATTCATTACTACTGTTTACATTTATTACTACCGTTTACATTTACACTACTTTTTATATCTACACTACTGCTGATATATATATATTTTTACTAGCCTTATTGCATATGCCACTTTACCTCTATACCAATATAAACTACCTCATACATATACTGTGTACATAAACTTCATATGCTGCTTTGTCACTCTATTACAAATGTCAATGCCAGAACTTTCATTTTATTTTATAGATATACTTTTTACACTTTTATACTACTATGCAAAAAACTCAAGACAGTATTACACTTTTATTATTTCATTTTATGCTTATGTTTATTAAATGTTTAGTGTTTCTAGTGTTTAAATGTTTACTGTTGCACCGAGGGACAGAGAGAAATGCAATTTCAATCCTGTGTATGTCCTGTACATATTACAGTTTGGACAGTAAAGTTGACTTTGACTTGATAACCCACAGATTTTTGGAACTGTTGAGTCATACTAAGCTTTGCCTTTGTTACAAAAAAAAAGGAAAACTAAAAGTGATGTTGGAGAACTATGGAGGATTAAAGCTTCTGTAACTTTTATAGGTTTTTTAAAAATAATAAAGAGCCACAAAAAGTGATGGCAGTCCAATTTAAATGAAAGTCTTCGTCTTCTACAGGCCTGGTACCATGAAAAGCCTCCACTTTTACAAACCTAATCTGGGCCATAAAGATCAAACTAAGTTGGCTGGTGGCATTTCATTTAGGGAAAAAGATAAACGGCAGCAGAGAGCACCCGGTGGGTTCAGATTTGTGCCGCGAGGCAAAGCCACCATCTTCTTTCAGCTTGAGCAGAATGCAGGACTCTGATCAGCATTCAGGCCTCATGCAGACCCAGCCCACAGCTGCCAGACCTCCATAAACACAGCCAGAGGGTCTCAAGTCCAGACTCTGTCACCCCCAGCACTGATTCATGACGAGTCGGCTCATGTGAGCCGATTACCTCCCAAAACGATTCAAACCACCCCAGAATAATTATTTTAATGCATCTTGGTACAAAATGAGATTATAAGAAGAAAATCTAAATTTTTATGGAGTTATTTGTTCCAAAAATGACAAAAAAAGTGTTCAAACTCAGGAAATGCTGTTTAATCACCAGACGTGTATGTTAATCAGCTTTTTAGAATAAATACAATTTACCAAATCTTTTCTTTTTCTATCTTAATGTGATGAAATAACAAAATGCAGCTTTGTAGATTCTTACATCGTCTTTATATGATGACCAAAGAGAAACTACGGAGATTAATTAGCTTCAAAAGTAGTCACAAACACGCCACAAGATTAACAAATGTGTTCTTTCTTAATAACCAAGCAAGTGCAGTACTCAAATGTCCCAGTTTTTCACCAGTCTTGAACGCAGCATTACATTTTGTTTTGGTAGCGGAAGTCACAGTCACAGGCAGCTGATCTCGCTGTAGCAGGTGGTTCGTGCACATTCACTGGACAACTTGTATGTGCAGAATATTCCTACTTGTGCATGTTGGAGTGTGAACATTTTTTAAAAAGTGCTTATGCATTTGTGAATCTTGTTGTATCTTCTTGTACTTGTACTTCTTGTGACTGCTTTTGCGACTAATTTATCTCCATATAAATCTTCCAGGTGTTTGATGAAAATAAATCCTCTTCAGGGTCACAAACAAGTCCATGCTATGGGAAAGAAAATCAGTCAAAGAGAAGGTGGAGAAGCTGGAGATGCTTTCACTTCCTGTCCTTGGGGAAATCTCTGTTCATCTGGGGGGGTCACTGAAAGCGGACCTGGTTCCTGCGCTCCAACAGGCCCTTAATTTGGTGAAGCATATGACGCCGCTTAGCCCCTGGAATCAGTTCACATGACAGGAATTGGTTGTTCTGGTGGACATTAGTTTGTAGACTACATGAGGCATGAACTGTATTACTCAGAAGTTTTGTAGCACCGTATTTTCCGGCCGATAAGTTGTACCGCCCTATAAGTTGCATTGTCCAATTATGTCCAATAAATTGGAAAAATCCATAAACATGTCGCACCGCTGTATAAGTCGCATTTATGCTTCACTGTTGACGCGTCGCATATGTTACGCGTCACCGCTGTCAACCCGAAATGTGGGCCGGAGGTTTGCCCTGCTGCGAATGTCTGCCACAGGAGCTTGCACTGAAGGACTTTAACAAGATCAACACGATAAAAACAATTATTTGTTTGCTGAAAATTATAGCAAAGATGTGTCATTACTGAACTTTTCCTTAATAAATGCACGCAATTGTCAAATCAGCTGGATTAAAAAAGTAGTTTCGCTACGTGCACCCGCACGGGTGGGACCGCAGCATTTTCCTTAAAATTTAGCAAGATAAACACTTAAAAATATATATTTGTTGGCTGACATTATAGCAAAAGTGTTTCAGAGCTCAACTGTTCCTTAATAAATTCACGTAATTGTCAAATCTGCTGGATTTAAATTGTTTCGCTTTGACGTCTTCCAAACGATCGCGCCCGCTGTGGCCTAAAGTGGTACTGCACCATTTTTTTTGCCAAAATGAAAAACTTTCATATCGCAGTCAAAAATTGGTCTAAAAATATGGGAAAAAATCCATAAACATGTCGCATCGCCCTGTAAGTCACAGGGCATGCAAATTAGGCAAAAAGGTGTGACTTATACGTCGGAAAACACGGTATCTCTTAAACATGTTCGGTTATTTTGACCTTCTCTTTTCAAACAGGTTGCATTCTGCAACGCATTTTGTATAAACCGTTAAAACCTTTCCTTCAACATATGGAGTGTAGTAATTAATAAACCAAAAGTATGTTTGTGTGTGAGAGAGATGAACAGATAGAATAATTAAATGTCATGTAAGAAATAAAATAAAAACTATGAAACTATGTGACTGCTTAAACAAAAATCAGTCACTCCCGAGTCCACACAGAGGTTATGATTATGTGAGAGCTAATACAGTCTGAAACCAGAAAGTTGTGGTTCAGTTTGTCCAAAATGGTGCTTTTTCACAATGAAAATTATAAAATAACCTTTTTTAACATTAAACTTTTACATTTGATTTGAGACCTCTAAAAATGATGCATGTACCAGCATCTTCCAGGACTGTGGTTTAACGTTAGAAAAGCCACACAGGAGTTGAACATACGACCTCCACACGGAAAGAGCCCAGGTCCAAACTGGGAATTGAACCCGGGACCATCTTACTGTGAAGCACCAGTGTTAACCATTCAGCAGTCACGGCTGCACAACTCTTTGCAATTGCTGCGGAAATTATCATATCTTAGTAATTCTGGGTTTGCTAAGATTGCTTTGCTGTGGCGGCCATCTTGAATCAAACACGCTAGATATTTTAGTGCAAATCAATGTTCTCTTTTTGTTTATTTCACACATTTTCCTGATCTGCTGCTGGTTCTTGTGATCTGGCTCATCTAAGGCCTGTTGGCTCACTGTTTGTCTGCCTCCTCCTGATAGATCACTTTCCACACGACTGAATTATCCACTTCACAATGACCCAATGCAGCAGAGTATGAATTAAATCAAATAAATTAAAACTGCTCCCTAGACTCGCTGCTATTCAGCATTCAGACGGTTTAAGAAGGAGAACCCCGCGGTCCTCCTCTGTGGATCAGAGCTTCTGTATGTCCAGCTAAAAATAATCTACGTGTGAACATTTTGTAACATGTTTGAATTGTTGCACATCTGTGCTGTGTACAGGGTTGTCAACCTGTTTCAAATCTGTTCAGAGAACAAACAGGTGGAACAATGATTAGCTGAAGAATCAGAATTTATGTTCATGCAGGAAAACACATTTAATTCACTAGAGACATTGCATTTCCCACAAAAATGCAGTGTGAACCCTTATTGCAGAAGAACTTGCTGAAAAACAGCTGAAATTAGATAAAAGCATGCTGATATGTAGCCGAACTAGAAGAACAAGCCTATGTAAGCAGAAGAAAGCAGAACAAACAAATATGTGCCGAATTAGGTTTAAACCAGTAGAAATGAGCGCAAAAACATTGGAATTAGTTGGCAAAGCTAAAAAATTAAATACAAACAGCTAAATAGTAGCTGAAATAGCAGAAAAACTGAAAGGAGCAGACAAAAGCTGAAAGGAGCATAAGCTGAAATTAGCAGAAATAAGTTAAGTAGGCTGAAAGTAGCAGAAATTACCACAAGCATACATGAATTTATCTGAAAAATGCTGAAATTAGCTAAAAAAAAATTGCTAATGAAATGTTAGTTGAAGAAAATGCTAATAAAATGTAGCACAAGCTTGAATTAGCAGAAGAAAGCAGAAGCAGAAATGAGCGCAAAAGTGGAAATTATCTGAAAACAGCTGAAATTGGCTAAAATACAGTGGAAAAAAGGAAAAATAAGCTTAAATTATCAGAAGGAAGTGGAGAGAGCCCATTGTAGCTGAAGTAGACTGAAAAAAGTGTGCAAAAAAAAATGGAATTACAGTAGCTGAAAAAAGCCCAAATTAGTCTAAAAACCGCTGAATAGTAGCTGAGATAGAAAAAGATGAAACTTGAAGAAATAAGCTGAAAGGAGTATAATAAGCTGAAACTAGCAGAAGGAAGTTAGAAGAAGGACAAAATGTTGTAGTTAGCAGAAATAAGCTAAAAGGAGCGCAAAACAGCAGGAAAAAAACATCTAAAAGTAGCTGAAAAATGATTAAATTTGCACAAGGAAGCTGAAAGAAGCTGAACCAGAACAAAATGTGAAAGGAGCAGTAAAAGGTTGTAAACACATCTGAAGATCTAAAGGATGTAAAATGAACTAAATTCATTTTCTCTGAGGAACAAAATAGTGGCAGAAAAGGCAAAATATTTCAAAAAGCTAAAGCTGCACCGATACAGAGTCATAGCAGGATTGTCCCGAATGAGCTGAACATTTTGATTTTGATTTGTTGAAATAACACAAATTGTGGAATGAGAAAGATGCTGAAAAACGTACTGAAGAAGTATAGTAACTATAAGAAATATAAACAGGATCACAAAAGTGTGAATGCTTAATAAGCATTCACACTATTAAAGCTAAGAAATGCATTGTTTACAGGGAAAGTTGTCGGAAAGACCAAGTAGATCCAAACGTGCAGTGAGGGTTTACTATCACTAATATCATCACCATGTTATCACTATTTTACTATTTATCAACCAGTTATCCATGAAACTGGATATTTTCAACCGCTTTGGCCATAACTGCATCAAGTTTGAGAGTCTGAGCAGTCGACGGGGGAGAGGGTGAACTCCAGAAACCATCCATCAAACTGGTTGACCCACTATGTGAAGATGCTATTTACAGGACTGGATTTGTTGCAGCTCCTCGGACTGATGAAGTCCTTTGGATAAAAAAACGAAACATTTCAACACAAAGAGACCGTCCAGAGGACCTGACTTAACTTTGCTGGATTTTTCTACCTGGATTATTGAGCATGAATAAGAATATGAAAAAACATTTACTCTCTCACCCACGTCTAGGGGTAATTTAAAGTTATGAATGAGCCTGACATGGATGTTTTTGATATGTGGGAGGAAACGAGCACCTGGAAAAATTCCATGTGTGCATGGGCAGCACAAGTCCTTATTTTAATTTCTAAAAGTTGGCGATCCAGCTCTGTTTGACGTATCAACGCAGCCAGAAAGTGTCTACTAGGCAACCGAGAGTGAGCTCGTGTCAGGAAAATGTTGGGATTTGCTTTAGCACAGCTGGTTCCTCATTTAGCTCCTACTTTAGCCCTGAGTTTATGGGAGAACATTACCGTCAGAGAAAATAATGAAATCCCTCGCTAACTGCAGAGAGATGAAGCTGCTCTATTAGCAACTGCGATAACTGACAGATTCAACACAGATTATTTTCATTTTTGTGAAGAACTGTGATGCTGCTGCTCGCAGAACGATGTTTCAACTGATGTATAGAGTTTCCAACTCTCCCATCCACACCACTGTGTCTCATTGACTGGTTTGAACCAGACCTCCGTCCTCTCTTATCAGACCTCTAACTCTCTGAGCGCCCATCACTCTGTCAGACCTGTGACGGGACGTTGGGGAGCGGGTTTCCCCTGACCTTTGACCTTGTGTTGACAACTCATCTTCTTTAAGCTGCACAGGAGGCTCATTCGTGTCTGTGCCGACATTACTGTGACACACTAAATAACCCCAGGGGGATAAAACCCAAGGAGTACGGAAGTGCCACCATTTAATAAATGCATTAATCGTTAAATTTTTAAATGCATCTTTAATTAGAAATTCAAATAAATGTTTGATAGTCACTTAAATGTGTCAACACTTTGCCAAAAGCCTTTCTATTTTCTTATTTTCTTAATAAATTGTCACTGTAATTTCCAGATCATTTAGCACACTTGAATATAATCAGGGAGGAGACTGAGGAGTCTCCAGGCTCGAACCAGCAGACTGAGAGACAGCTCTGTTCATCAGGCAGTCAGGATGCTAAACACTCTGCCTGCTCTGCCTCCCCTCCCATTTGAACTGCCTTAACACAAAAAACTTTCTCACACATTACCACACAACACAAAGATTTTAACACTGGACTCTGTGTCATCAAACGGGTTATTCACTAAACTCTCGGTCATGTGCTCATTCAGTTTGCACTACTTCTCATATTTGCACTAATGTTTGTATTACATTACTGCCTATAGTCATACTACTGTTTACATTCACTGTTTACATTTATTAATACTGTTTACATTTATTACTACTGTTTACATTTATTACTACTGTTTACATTTACACTACTTTTATATCTACACTACTGCTGATACATATACAGTATTCTCTGACTAGCCTTATTTAAGGATGCCCAATGTGCCTTACTGCATATGCCACTTTGCCTCTATACCAACATCAACTACCTCATACATATACTGTGTACATTAACTCATATGCTGCTTTGCCACTCTTTGCAAATGTCAATGCTAGAACCTTCAGTTTATTTTATAGATATACTTTTTATACTACTATGCAAAAACTCAGGACAGTATTACACTTTTATTATTTCATTTTATGCTTATGTTCATTAAATGTTTAGTGTTTTAGTGTTGGTGTAAATTTTCATACTTTTATACTACTATGCAAAAACTCAGGACAGTGTTACACTTTTACTATTTTATGCTTATGTTTATTAAATGTTTCAGTGTTTTAGTGTTTAAATGGTTACTGTTGCACCGAGGGACTGAGAGAAACGCAATTTCAATCCTGTGTATGTCCTGTACATATTGCAGTTCTGACAATAAAGTTGACTTTGACTTTTGACTTTTTATAATCCGCGCCCACTAAATTTAAAAGTAAAATTTTTGTGCATACAAGATATTGTACATATTAGCACAGCAGTCAGGGTTGTTGCAGATTTCCATTTGACATAAAACTAAAACAAACATCTGAAGCGTTCTGACATTTATTTTTTTTGTCCATTCACTCAAAGCTCATAAAAAGTCTGCGAGTCAACACAGACATTTTGTTTTTGTGGCCATTTTCATTTTTTGGTTTTGTCAACAAGTGCTGCCCCGAGACATTTTCACGAAGGGCAAACAGTTTCTGCTGCAAGCCATGAGTCATTTCTGTTGAGCTAAGTGTTTTTGTGTGCTGTATTCAAATTATTTAAAACTTTTCTTGTCAGTGTAATGCGTTTTATTTGCACTCATCATGATTAATAACTCTCCTGCGGGAACGTTCTGCAGTGTCCTTCTGTTCATGTTTGTGATGTGTGATAACAGACCCATGTATAATCACTCTCACTGTGACCAGTCAGCGAGGAACAGAAGGAGCTTGTTGTTCTGATCTCCTCAAGGGGCTGATTGATATTTATCTATTTATTTATTTATAAAATGTGTTCATTTTCTAAAAAACACAATACAAAACAATCCCATAAACGATAACGTACAAAATATATATTAAAAAAGAAAGGTAGCAGAAAGAAGAAAAAATCTCAATATATCTGCTCCTTTTTTCAAACAATCAGTTCAAACAATAATAATCTTCAGTAACAGAACAAAATAAATAGCTCTTTCTAATTTTCTAACTAATACATTACACATTACGCTACTTCATATATATATATTTTAACAATTTAGTTTTGATCATTTTCTTAAATGTACACATTGACTTGGCATTTTAAACTTAATTATCCAAACCATTCCACAATCCAATTCCCTGGATTGAGGTAGACCGTCCCTTCAAACTAGTTCAGAATTTTGGTTTTACAAATACAGTATGTCTGTTCCCTTAAGATTATAACAACTTTGTCTTTTAACAAAATGTATTTGGATATTTAAAGGTAATGCGTTATTCTGAGCCCTATACATAACTGATAAAACATTATAATCTACCAAATCATGGAACTTCAATAACTTCAGTTGATAAAATAATGTACTTGATGGATGACGGTAATGCTTTCTGGTGATAATTCTTAGCTCTTTTCTGTAAAACAAAAATAGGCTTTGCAATTGTTTTACACGCCTTCCCCCAAACATCAATACAATACATTAAGTGTGGAACAATGATTGTATACAACAAATACAGAGCTTTATCATTCAATAAGTATCTGACTTTGTACAGTACTGCAATAGATTTAGCTATTTTTATTCTTACAGAATGTATGTGATGTTTCCATGTCAGTTTGTCATCAATGATAACACCCAAAAACTTCACCTCACTCACTCTACAAATCTCAACACCCTCAATTTTGAATGGAACATCAACAGTTTTCTTTTTATTACTGAATATCATGTAATTAGTTTTATCTAGATTTAATGATAATTTATTGAGTTTAAACCAAGTTTGTATTTTGACAAATTCTGTCTTTATCAACTCCAACATTTGTTCTATATCTTCACCTAAACAAAAAAAGGTGGTATCATCTGCAAAAAGGACACATTTAAGGAGTCCTGACATATTTACCAAGTCATTCACATATAACATAAATAGCTTTGGTCCAAGTACAGAGCCTTGAGGAACTCAACATGTGATATTGACAGAGGTCAGATCTTACATCATTTATCTGTACAAACTGTTTCCTATCTTTCAAATAGCTAGATACCCACTGTAATATGGGATATGTAATATGTAATATGACATTGATTTGATATGGTGATGCGTCTTCAGCAGAGACCTTGACTCAGATCCACTCCTTCATGCCTGCAGCGGACCCTTGGATGGATCAGACATGGAGGTGGAGGAGCAGAGGGCATGGACAGGGATCTTCTTCTATAAAATGAACTTGTTTGGTCCAGAGAGTTAGAGCAGGTCAGGGTTTCTCATGGATGAGAGCAATAATGATGTCATCTTGTAAATGCATGTTCTGTGAATGCTGGACTGCTCTCCAGAGCTTTGTAATTAAATCTGATGAACCACACCTTGGTCTGTTTTGGGAATCTCCCATTTTCCACAACATTAGCAGGTCGCTTTCGTAAATGAGCCCATGAGGTTCAAAAGATTTACCTGACTAAATAAAGGTTGAATGAATGAACATTCTACAACTTACAATCATAAAAATGCATTCACTGTTTCACTTTTTCATTAACAAATGACTACAGGGACATGAAACCTGGTACACAGACTGTATCATCTGGAAGAAGACAGCGGTGCAACATCAGGAAGAAGGAGCGACTGGAAAAACACCAAGAGGAAATGGAGCAGTTGTGGAGAGTCAGTAGTGTCCATTGGAGCACTCGGTGCTGTGACCCCCAAACTGGAAGAGTGGCTCCAACATCCCAGTAACAACCTCAAAGGTCTCTATCCAGAAGAGCTCAGTCCTGAAAACAACCAAGATACGAAACAGAACCCTCAGAACCCAGGACTCTGGTAGAGGGCCCAAACTTGAAGTGAAGTGGAACTGCCCAAGTGGAAGAAATTAGGTGACCAGGGTGCTTTTTACACAAACATTCAATACAATTATTTTAGTTTTCCCTGTATAGCATGATGCACACCTTGAAGCTGTTAGGCTAACAGCTAATCAGGATAGTCACTGTTAGAACCAATGAAAATCACTGTAATGCCATTTTAATTGGTGATATGTGACTTATCTGTGCTGCTGATTATGCTGCTGATCTCATGGTGCTGATCTCATGCTGCTGATCTCATGCTGCTGATCTCATGCTGCTGTATTCATTCATACTCATCTGCTCACCCCAGACTATGTTTGGACTGCTGTTTAATATAAACTATTATTTTACTTTCTTAGATCCTTATTTACAGTAAGACAGACAGACGGAGACAGACAGACAGACAGACAGACAGACAGACAGACAGACAGACAGACAGACAGACAGACAGACAGACAGACAGACAGACAGACAGACAGACAGACAGACAGACAGACAGACAGACCACCTCATGTACCACAAGTGACAGGAATGACAATAAAGATACTTGAACTTGAAGAAACAATCCTTGCCAAATGTTGGTGAGAATTCTCAGACTGTAGGATCCCTGGGCTCACTAGCCCCGCCTCCTCCATGAGGCATGCCTCGGCCCGCACCTTTTCACAGTGGTTTATGATCGCTCAGCACAAGAAACACGTTACACACACATACAGTTTTGGACAAAAACACTATACATTATATTCACTAGCTAATCTATAGAAATGTAGTTTATAAAGCAAAAGTATTTGGACATTTTAATAGCGACATAATATATGCAGGAATACGGGCTCATTGCACAGTCAGCCAAGTGATTGCGCAATCGGCTGGTGCTGCGCAGCTGCTGGTGCATCTATGCCCACGTCTCTTCTCAGTATTTGAAGAAAAATAAGAAAAATCTGTGATTTTTAATATAAATAACTTAAAACTGGTTTAGTTTTAAGTAAAATAAGTTTATAGTACAAATCAAAGGATAAATACAATAATTACAATTATTATTTTTTTTTTCAATTTACATTTTTTCTTTCCATGATGACAGGGGAGGCACGGCCTCACTTGCCTCCCCTGACCGCACGTCACTGTTCTCAGTCATCCAGGACATGGTCAATTAAAAAAAGTTCCAGACAAAAACAACTGGACTTTATTTTGTAACAGAAGATGTTTTGCTTCTCCTCCGAGGAGGTGGTGGTGTGTGTGTTTGTGTGTGTGTGTGTGGTGGTGGGGGTGGGGGGGAAGTGTGGTGGTTATTTTTCCTAGTGTAAAAACAAAACAGTTTGTTGATGATAAGATTTTTCTGGGGCCCGCCCTCTCCCCCGTCAACTCCTCTAAGGCCCTGTTTAAGCCCCCAGTATAGCTCTGCGTACATCAATACGCAGAGGTACGCACGTACGTATGCAGAGGTACAAGCATGCCCCCGCAGGGCATGTACGTGCAAAGCTCAAATTTTACGACCGCGTACGCAAACGCGTTGTCGCACAATAAACTGCCCGGCGCCGGACTGTTTTGTATGACACAAATGTATTAAATTCCCCTTCTTCATCCCTGATCTGGCCTTTTCTTTTGTTTTTTTGCCAAAAGGCAGTGATCGCTTCCTCCTCCGTTGACTCCATGACTGAAATGATGAGAAATGAACGAATTTGTCACGAGCGAATTAAACTCAGGTCCAGCGTGGCTGCGGGAGGTTCTGGAGATTTCCTGGTGTGCTGGTCTGATGTGTGGGCTGCAGGACCAGCGCTCCCTGTTTTTTTTTTTTTTTTTTAGAACTTTTTATTAACATATAAACACAGAACACCGCTGCGGCTGGAGCTGCCAGCTCTCGCCTTTTTTTCCTCCCGACCTGTCAATCAATTCAGTAGGCGTGTCAGCAAATGACCAATCAGCGACCTCAATTTGTTCCGTAGGTAAACGCTCTGCCCTGCAGCTGCTCAAATGACGTCAAGAATTTGGTGTGAAAATGCGAGAATGTACGCGAGAATGTACGCTGAGCTGTGGGGCTGAACTGTCTGCGTACAGTACGCGCGTACTGACACGCGTACGGATGTACGCAGAGTTATACTGAGCCTTTATTTACACGGACACGGTGGCGGGAAACGTAGGTTTTTTCGTATGTTAATTAGAGGAAAAGATCTGCGTTTACACGGGCAAATTCTGTGTTTACATGCATCCGCAGGAATCCCCCCCGCCCCGCCCTCATGAATCTGCTGAAATTACCATGCTGGGTCATTAGATGGCGCTGTGAATGTTATACCTTCACCTAATGCGCATGCGTACTGCCTCAGTCTGCTTTTCTTCTGGGCTAAAAGTTCAGCTAACAAACAACAAGTTAAAGCTGAATTTTGGATAAGAGCCGACAGATTTGACACCAAACGGGACCGCTTCATCCAACAAGCTTCACACCAGACGCTGAGTGGACCAGAACAGAGTCGATGATGTCGGACTTTAGTCCATGATAAGCAGCTGATTTACAGCAGGTAAATCAACGTTCTTAACAATGTTTGCTTGTGTTTACTTTGATCACACAACAATCAACTGAGTTTTTATTTTTATTTTTTTCCTGCAAGGTCGAGAAGCTGTCCTTCCACCAGGAGGACTGGTTCGGATGGGACCAGGATGAAAACAGAGCAGAGTCCCGTTCATTCACGTAGTTACAGTTCGGTTAACGTGTTTTTAATAGTGTTCAATTTAATTCTCAGTGTTTGTGACATACATTTTATGGTGTTGAATAAATAAATACAAAATAAACCTGGTGTCTTCATTTTCAACTTTAATAACACGCAGCATGTTACGCATCGTTCAAATGACGTAACAAGTCCAGATAGCTTCATTTCGCTCAGATAACTTTAAATATCTCCCACACTAACATAAATACTGTTTATTATTGTTAAACTGTTATTATTTAGCACATTTAGTATATATGTTCTAGTGCAGTATGTCATGTGAAATATCCGCCTGCCTCGTTCAATAAACAGTGATATTAGAATTGGATCAGACTGTCTCTTCCAACACAGATGCACCTAGATCCAGTTGTAGATTAATTAAATATGAGACTCAAAATATATTCCATCAGATGTAGTACAGAAAGCGGTGTGTGTCCGCCGCCATTGTTGATAGAAATGCCGTCTGTCCGCGCGCGGCTGCGCGCATGTGGTTCAAACAAAAGCTCAGCGGGAGATGTTTATGTTATCAACAGGGGGTCAGCAAAATACCTCCACTCTGGAAGGTGGATTCAGAAACCTCCAGATTCAAAGAGGGGGGCCAGTGGTGTCGTGTAAACGGTGAGCAGAACCGCAGGGAGAAAGGAGCGGTTTCACTCAAAATACTCGCCGTGTAAACGGCCCCTAAAATCCATATCCAGAGTGGCCCATCAATGAGTAACAAAGACTCTAACAAACCCCCACTGTGAGGAGTGATGTACAGATTGCACATGTATGTCTTACCTCAGCTTTATAACTTGAGCCCCATGCTCTCTGTTCTTTGAATTGAGAAAGCTCCTCGGATGAGAAGCCAAACGTCTTCTGCTACAAATAAAGTCCAGTTTTTTTATCTTGAACTTTTTGAATCCTCATCATCTTCCCAACATCCTCCATCTGTAAAAACTGCACCATTTCCTTCGCGGAGTGACTCTACATGTTCAGAGAAATGTTCCGACCCACCCGGGATGAGTAACCACGAGGAGTTTTCGGGCCATCTGTGGATGCTCTGCGCCTCATGCCTCGAACAGACCGACCAACGCAGCTGACACACCTCTCTGAGGATGGAAGGGCAGTGACCGCTGCACCCTGAGGCTCACAGTCAGCTGCACCTACATCTCCTCCCAGGAGCAAAACTAAATGCAGATTTGGATCATAAAAACATCATAAAATGGACCATAACAGCAACAGTCTCGTTCTTTCAGGCGTGCAGCGCCCCTCTTCTGTATCTGGTGCACCGTGCAGCTCTGGGTTCAAACGCTCTCACATGAGGGAGAGTCTGGAAAGGGTTCAGGCTGATCTGAGGAGCAGATTTAAGGATGCTGCAGGAAATATGTTGCAATATTTATCATGCACACAAGTGTGCTGTGAGAGTCCGCCGGTGTCTTTTTCCTCACGCTGTGTTTGTCTGATGCTGTCATGTTTGCATCCGTCACACGCCGACAGCAAACACCATTAATCAGAAGCTTTGCTGCTCAAACCATATGTCCGTGTGGGACGGGTCCAGTGGCATCCTTCCAGTTTTTTAAACAGCTCTCCTCTCTCATTCTGTTTCTGCTCTCTTGTCCCGAGGCCCACATTCCTCTGCATTATTTTGAAAGCTGCACGCTCCCTCTAGTGATGGACCGAGGCACTGCCCGAGGAGCCACCGGCAGGCAGTCGGCACACATCGGAGCGTGCCAGGAAGAGTTCTGCTCGCTCGCTGCAGCAGGAGGCCGGTGGGAGCCTCAGCTGTGGACTGAGAGGAACACTTGTTTGAAGAGCACACAACAATCTGCA
Source organism: Garcialebias charrua (assembly GCA_038048925.1). Classification (NCBI taxonomy): domain Eukaryota; kingdom Metazoa; phylum Chordata; class Actinopteri; order Cyprinodontiformes; family Rivulidae; genus Garcialebias; species Garcialebias charrua. The sequence continues at coordinate 19,342 of JBBPBX010035387.1, forward strand.
TTAAAGAATAAACGTCGTGAAGCTCTGTTTTAAGAGATGTGAACAGAAATAAATCACCGACGAACAGCAGAGAAACACATTATTTACTTGCTTTATTCATAATTAAACAGCACGGTGTGATAATCACCTGCTGCTTGAAGGATTCTGTGAAGTAGCTTCTCTCAGGTCAACTCCACCTCACTGGTCTGAATGAAGCATTTATGGCCTTATTTTTGCAAATGCTAATTTTACCTCTCACATTTTCTACTCTAAATTAATTCCCAGACCAATCAACTTTTTGTGGGAAACTCAGTGGTTAACAACAGGATGAGTGTGTCCTTACGAAGCCATCGGTCCGTGTTTGAAATCAGTGGTTCTCAAACTGGGGTCCCCGGGGGTCCGCGAGCTGGTGCTTGGGGGTCCGCATTATATATATATGTACAGTCATCAAGCACTTAGCCTATCCTAACACAGTTAAGGAGTCAGTTGACTTGTCTCCCTCCTCCCCAGCAGGCTACATTCACATAAAGGAAGCTAGCTCCCTTTATGTGAAAGGGAGACAACTCAACTCACTACTTCATCTTTAAAAACTGTTAGGATAGGCTAAGTGCTTGGTGACTGTACAGTACTGTACTGTACATGTATTCATTTATTTAAAAAATTAGATGCATATTCGTAAGTCCTGGACCTCGTAAGTAAGAGCGCTCGTAAGTCGGGGACTACCTGTATTTCACAATAACACAGCTGTCCACTCTGTCTAAAATCAGACTACGTTATATAAAAAAACATAAACCCAACCTAAACTAGGCTGACCCACTTCTATGAACTAAACACCCGGACAAAATCGTGGCAAAAATTATGGCACAACTCCAACAAAACAAATTTATACACTCACCAGGATGTCTGGAACAAACTAGCAGTTATTTTGGGACATGGAGAAAGTTATATCAGGACGTGTCACCGCTGATATCAGGCCATTCATCTCCTTTTTGTTACGTCCGACACATGAGCTCCCTCGCGCTGCTTCCAGCAGCAAACAGGAAACAGAAAGTCTGTTTTCTATCTACTTTCAGGTCGTGTGACCGGACATTACATCCAATAACACAGCATGTTTAGACCATTGCAAAACTGTTAAAACCTACTTGGATTCTAACAAAAAAACGAGAGACAGAGCTTCTTTTAGAGGGCTTTGAATATGGCGCTTTAAATCCCACAATGCATTCACCCTGCTAACACACGACTGCACACCATCGTACAGCTCCAACCACTTCATCAAGTTTGCGGACGACACAACAGTGGTGGGTCTCATCAGCAACAACGATGAGACGGACTACAGGAACGAGGTGAGCCGCTTGGCCTTGTGGTGCGGACACAACAATCTCACTCTCAACGTGGAGAAGACAAAGGAGATTGTCGTGGACTTCAGGAAGAGGGATGCACAACATGCCCCTCTGACCATCAACAGCACCGCAGTGGAGAGAGTGGACAGCACCAAGTTCCTGGGAGTGCACGTCTCAAAGGACCTGTCCTGGAGCAGGAACACTGCAGCACTGGCCAAGAAGGCTCACCAGCGCCTCTACTTTCTCCGCAAGCTGAAAAGGGCTGGAGCTTCAACCCCCATCATGTGCACCTTCTACAGGGGTGCCATAGAAAGTGTCCTGACCAGCTGCATCACGGTGTGGTTTGGTGCATGTACTGCATCCTGCCGCAAGAGCCTCCAGCGCATTGTGAGAGCAGCTGAGAAGATCGTCGGCACCTCCTTGCCCTCACTGCAGGACTTACACAGCAAACGCCTCACTCGGAAAGCCCTCTGCATGGCAGGTGATCCCACACACCCACTACACAGCTGCTTCAGACTGCTGCCATCAGGGAGGAGACTGAGGAGTCTCCAGGCTCGAACCAGCAGACTGAGAGACAGCTCTGTTCATCAGGCAGTCAGAATGCTAAACACTCTGCCTGCTCTGCCTCCCCTCCCATTTGAACTGCCTTAACACTAAAAACTTTCTCACACATTACCACTCAACACAAAGTTTTTAACACTGGACTCTGTGTCATCAAACGGGTTATTCACTAAACTCTCGGTCATGTGCTCATTCAGTTTGCACTACTTCTCATATTTGCACTAATGTTTGTATTACATTACTGCCTATAGTCATACTACTGTTTACATTCACTGTTTACATTTATTAATACGGTTTACATTTATTACTACTGTTTTACATTTATTACTACTGTTTACATTTACACTACTTTTATATCTACATTACTGCTGATACATATACAGTATTCTCTGACCAGCCTTATCTAAGGATGCCAAATGTGCCTGATGGTGTGATCACACCGAACAGCGTTTCAACTTCCAAAAAGCTTGTCACGCACGCAAGTGGACACACTTGTGAATGCAGCGTGAACGCCAGAACGCGAAACTGCTGCTGGGTGTGTGGGAGGAGCTTACCGGTATACCGAGTCCTCACTGCACTCCGCCAGGCGAGGAGCTTTTTATTTCTGTCTCTGTGGAGCAGACTTGACTGGTCGTGAAGGAATTGTCGCGAACACACAGCTACAATGAGTTTCTCTTCCATAGTCCATGACTCCGCGGGTTTTTTCTGTGTCCCACAAACAATACGTCACATAGTTGCGCAATCGTTTCCGCGTCACTGGTTTCCGCGTCACATAGGGACTCTCCTGACCCCCTCTCTTCTCCCCCCGACTCTCCCTGATCAACCAATCAGGGAGAGTTGAACGGCGTTTGAACGTTTGAACGGCGAAATCTTCAGCATGGTCAAGGCGTGCTTTGGAGGCTGACGCGGGTTCACGTGCACGGAAAAACGCTTTCCAGCACGCTCAACACGCACGTGACGTGACGCCCGACGCCAAGACGCGGCTGGAAGCGCGTCCCCCATTGACTTTGCATGTAAGCTGGATGCTCCTGCCGTTGAAACGCTGTTCGATGTGATCACACCATTATGTGCCTTACTTTTTATACTTTTTATACTACAGTACTATGAAAAAACTCAGGACAGTATGTAATGAAATAATGGAGTGGTAAGGTATTTAAACACTTACTGAGCCACCATTATTGTAGATGCGTAGTTTATGAGCAGACTTTAATCTTGCACAAACTGACACCAATGCGCGAGTTCTTCCTTTTTCCGGTATTAAATTGTTTTTACTGTGATTAGACAAGAATGTAATTTCACAAGACTCAACTTATGTTGGTCTACCAGAAAATAGACCTTTTATTGAAACTATCACAAAATTACATTAAACATTGGTATCGATATTAGCTCTGATTCTAACTACTATGACAAGAATTCAAATTAAAAACAAACAGACAGTTGGACCTTTCTGTTGGCACATTACTTAAAGTTTACCATGATGAAAATAAACATAAGGAGGAGTTTAAGGAGGAAAGATAAAAGATTGAAAGGAAATGGTTGAATCTTATCTTGAGATGTTTAACCAGAGATAGCACCCTCTGCTCGGTTTCGGCTGGACGTCCGTACCGTGATGAAACGACTTTTACCTTCGTGAAGATGATCCTGTCTCGACTCCGGTAAATTAGTCAAGCCAGACGCGCATGCTGCTGCGTTTTACAGGCGACCCACGTTCATCTTGCCACGGTCTCGAGACCGTCTGCGTCGGCCTCCCAGAGTAATGCCCAGCTCTGGTTTTGTTTCAAGATAACTTCCAGAAAGAGTGTCACCGCTTGGAGCTGTGACACTCGAAGGGGTTCACAGCTGACGTGCTGTTTGAACCTTTGCTGAAGACGTGGGCCCTTGGTGCATGGCCGGGACGTACATCAGCTTGGAGAAAAACGTCCGTGCATCTTCCCTTCTCCCCGAGAACTCATCAGCTCAGCTTCTCCCCGAGAACTGAGTCCCAGCACGGAGACAAAACAAAACCTGCAGGTGTGAAAACAGAGCACTCTCTGTTTGAGCACAGATGAATTGTTTTTAGAACGGACGGGAGACCGAAGATTAAGTTATGTCTAGAACTTTTCTTTCGTTCCAAAAACAGTTCAAACAAATAGAACGGATTGTTCATTCAACTTTAGACACTTATTCTGCAGAGAGCAGACAGTTTAAAGCAAGATCATTCTGAGATGTTCTCTTAACTTTGGCATATTTAAAATATACCAGCTTAGTAAAATCATCATTAAATGACAAAAATATACTGTTGATCAATTCTGAATTAACACACATTAAAAAGAAAGTTCAATCTGATTAATTGGTGTCCATTAATTCAACATAATTCTAACAAAAAGTAGTGTCCACTTGTGTCCTTGAGATGTCCAAGAAAGTGTAACACTGAGAGTTTCAGAGAGATGCGGAGAGGCCCATATTCCATACGGACATGAGAGTGCTGTATCCCTACAGTCCCCCTTTTTGGAAATCATCGCCTGTCCTTGGGGATGAGATCCAACACGAAAGGATACCACCGAATGTCTCTGACCTCTATGTAATCCAGCAAGTGGAAAAAAAAGTCAAAAAAGAAAGTTCAAAATTATACTCCCATAATGTTTTGGAAATTCCATACTGTTCGTAGGTAATCCCATTGCGGCAAGCTTTTAATCCTTTGGAAAACATAGTCTGTTAACCCATGGAGAACTGAGTCTGTGATCCCTTGGAAAACAAAGTCTTATAATCCACAACGGTAAATCCACAACGATGGGGTTATTGATTTCATCAGCAAGAATGGTTTTTAATCAGCATGTAGAGGGGATCCCTCGATTGAACCAGAGGAGGCGGCCCTTGGATGAAGGTTGAAGACCAACGTTGGAGCAGCAGGTCCCCACATCGAAGGTTGCAGGCTGGATGGCTTCCAGTCGGTGCCACCCTGGTTCAATGTGTCATGCAATTATGTGGTTTTAGGTGGGCTTATGATTGGGATTCTACATTAAGCCTTACCTATATGCACCTGGTATGTAAGCTATCATGGATTAGATCAGCTAAAATTACCAATTAAGGGGTGGATCAATGCTGTAAAAATCAGATATAGGGATCTATACCTATAGAAATGGGGAGGGCTTCTGTAACGAAGGCCTCTTCTTTCAAACTAATCCTCCATTCATTATTTAGTTTAGGTTAAACTAAAATAAAAAAAATGAAATCTAGTTTGGTCTAAATGTCCGTTGTCTTTTAGACGAACGACGCAAGATTTGGTAATCCCTAAAAATTTTGAAGTCTATGGCGAGACTCATCAAAATGAATAGATCTAGAATAGAAACGATCGAATCGGTTCTACCTAAATGATTGGGAGATCAGTGTAGATTATAGTACCTTAAGTAGTATTAATCTACAATGACTCATCAAAGATTGAGATCTTTAACAAAATGAACAGCATGTTGGCATAGTTAAATCCATTTAAGTCTTCAACTTATCAACAATCAAAACCTCTTTTGGCTGGGAGTGTTCAGAAAACAATAACAACTTCAATAACAACAAAAGTAGCAATCAAGCAACTAAAAACAACGTTTCACTACAACAAACTCACTCTGGTCGTCAGACTCCAACGTCACACACAAGAAAAACAGTTCTTAGCTTTATAACCGATGTCAATTAAATCCTGCAGATTTAAACGGTTGTTAAGGTTAGTTTTTGTTGTGGGTTTTATGCTTAGCGTTTCTAAGTTCTAGTTGGAACGGTTTCTTTTCGCAACTAGAATAGTTTAAACTGTTTAGTTTATTTACTATCCTGTGCTTGGACGACCTTCTTTTCCCATGAAGTCTGTGAGTTTGCGAGATCTTTGTCGTTTGTGGGGTTATTGAAATCTTTGTCCTTGACATGGGCATGACCTAACATCACCCCCCTGTGGTCATGAGGGACCACGCGCACGGGTGTGGACGTCCGTCCATGGGCACGAGTTAGGATGCCATTGTTTAGTTTAAGCTGTTCGCGCAGTTTATTGGGAACCTTGTACAGGAACCTTATAGGTTTCGGCCAACGTATCTCTGTACGTTTACCTCTTTCTGCGTAATGCAGGTGTGTCACAACTGTCGGCGCCGTCGCAGGCGTGTCTCTGTCGTTGTGATGTATGTCTTCCCACTTCATGAATGAAGAGGTGCTCTTTGAGTCTGTCAGAACTATGTAATCTCTGAGTAGTTCTAGATTCAAATGCTCTTGAACCAAGGTTTCATTGAAAGCTTGGCTGATAACTGAATTACCTGTCCCAGAGGACATTACAGCGATCTCGGTGTGTGATCCTTGGATCTCTACACCGTCCTCTACCTGTGGTAGGAAGTGTGAGTCTGCCCCCCTTTTGTTCGAGGAGGGGTCCTCAAAATCTGTAACAATGGAGCCCAAGTGACTGTCAGCGTGTTGTAGACTGTCACTATCTGGACTCAGATGTCCTTGAACCAAGACTTCACTGAAAGCTTGGCTGTATGCCGAATTACCTGTCCCATAGGACAGTACAGCGTCATCGGTGTGGGACCCTTGGATCTCCACACCCTCTTCTACCGGTGGTAGGTAACGCTCAGTGAGTGCTGAAGGTGTCAGCTCGCAGAGGAGGTCCTCGTGATGGGCCAGAGTCCGATCCAACTGTTGAGTCTCCTCTGTCTCACCTGTATATGAAGGATCACTTACCGGGTTTGTGGTCTCGGTTGGGGAATCCCTTTTTACCTCAGCGGTACCTGCTGTTAGACAGACAGTGTCTTGACATTGGTGAGGTACCACGAATGGCAGTGGAATGCTCACTGTGGCCCACATCGTCTGATTGCCATAATTTATAATCGCCTCAAAGCGATTTATAAAATCTTGGCCAACCACAAATGGAGCCCGGAGTGAGTCAAGTTCAGACACATATACCAGGTGGTATAATGACATCTCGCCAATCTGCATGTGAACCATGGCTATTAGGGTTGTACTCGTCTTTGCGAGGCATTGTTGCTCACCATAAGTGTATTTCACAAAGGCTATTTGCCTGTCAACATCGTCAGCAGCGGTCCTTAGCTCCTCAAACAGTTCGGCTGACATGGTAGACACGTCTGAGCCGCTAACCAGGAGCGCTTCTTGCGCGAGGACCCCATCCAATGTAAGTGGCAGGTAAGCTCTCTTAGCTTTTCCCCTTTTTATAAAGTTACACAGAAACCATTCAGGTTTTTCCACACGTTTCCGTGTACGTGTAATTCTGTCTGTGTAATCGTCGTTGCTGTCAGCATCATGATGGCTGTCTGCCTCATGACCTTCAGGATGTGGGTTTTCAGCAATCTGTTTGCTGTCAGCATCTGGACTTACAGGACGCTGATCATCAGCAATTTGTTTGCTGTCAGCATTTATGTCAGTGTTGACGTTGTTGATGTCAACTATGTGCACTGAGTTGCTGCAAAAGGCAGTGCTGCGCGTCGCTTCATCAGGATGAACAACGTTGTTTGTGTTATCATCAAGGACAACGTCACACGTTGTGTCAGCTTGGTCAACCACTGTAACATTCAAATCATTTGACAAACAACTCACAACCTCAGTCACGTCCTCGCGCGGAGGCGCCGTTTCCATAATCTGGAGCATGAGTGACTCATTGCATGTCCCAAACTGTGCAGTTCGAGGGGCAGGGGCAGGAGGGCCGCTTCTCGTGGGTACATGTTGGGACAGACCATTTTTCAATGGTTCACGGTTCCCATGCAACCTCCTTCGAATTTCACCCACCGTGAGATCCACAAGAGAACTCATTTGGTTCGATCCGAACCGTCTGGGTTCATCCAGAGAGCGAACACCTGCCTTGTGTGGTTCTCTGCTCATCTCAAGGTTTTCCACCTGAGGGGCAGGGGCAGAAGAACTTCCTGTGAACCGATCTGAGCCACTTACACAGCTCGTAGCACCATGCTGTTGTTCGTTATTATGAAAAACCTGAGTCCTCTCGCACTTTGAAGGAGAGGGAACCTCTTCTACTTCCTGCGAGTGGGATGTGACCTTTTGACCTGGGCACACCACTGAGGGTGTTTTTCGCTGTTCGAGCATGTCAAAAAATTCCATAGCACATTGTTTAATTTCTGCCATGGTACTCTCTTTGCAATTAACATTGAAGCGAACACATTTCATTATGAAAGGTATCAGATTCAAAGTGAAACGGTTCTTAAACAGGTAATCTTCCTCAATTCCAGTGACAGTTTTATCCCCTGTGTAAACAGAGAGAAGCCTGTCGTAAAACACCAGGGGATGTTCACCTGGTTCCTGAAGGACGTTCTTTGCAGCTAAGTGCCTATCAAAGGATGCACCTGTCAGAACGTCCATCTTTGTACTGATTTTCTGTGAAAAATCAAGGGAAATGGGTCTTATTTCACAGTGTGCAGTCCCACCATGTGATGCCAGGATGTGAAATGAAATAAAAATCAGTGATTCCCATTAATTTGTCGACCTGTGACAAGGTCAAACAAAATTGGCTGTTGTCTGTGTGATTTTGCAAAAATCAAGACAAAAGAAGCCTCATGTGTGTTATTTTAAACTTGCAGTCTAAAATAACGTGCGACAGACAATGTGTTCTGCACAGAATCTAAGATAAAAGTGTCAAGTTTTATCAAAAAGCAGACATGTCTGTCTGAATTCTGTGTAACTGTTCTGCCATCAACATTTGATTCTCTGCGAAAATCAAAATAAAGTATGCTATGAGTACAATATTTCAAATTGTTCCCCGTTTAAAAACAGGAACGTTCAAACGTACAAATTACAGGAAGACTGCGTCTCCTCTAGTAACCAGCAGGTGGGGTGAGCAACGCTGGATAAATTTATCACAGCGACCGCAATTCTCTTTCTGACCGCTATAGAGGCGCTGTTATCACCTGTGAGCGCAGCCGTGAGCTGCCAAACATTCACAGACGTCGAACAACGGATCAAAAACAGCAAATCAGAAAGCCCAGAGCCCTGACGTGACAAAACTCTAGTATCCCCTTTCTCACAAAAATGAAATTATGTGAGTAAAAATCGGTTGGACTGTGAAACCTTCTAAACTGCGTTTAAAAGAAAGAAGGTCGGTCCTCATAAAACCGGCAAAATCGGTGTCACGTGACCTGGTCACATGGCGATCGGCAGTTTCAGAGCAACCGGCTCTGTCCACCCATTAAAATCTCAAAAACACCGCGATTAAACAGTCTTTTCAATGACAGTAATGGACAAACAAGCACGGAAACTCGTCTGGGACAACAGCTTGTGAAAGTTGACGAGGAGTGAACTCCTCAGTGAGGAGTCCTCACCCCCCTTTTAGCGTCAACACCTACAGCGTAATCGACCAATCACAGCGAAGACAGAACTGTAGTTCTAAAACCCAAGTGTTCATGGGAAATTGTGTCTTCCAAACCTAACGCCGCCCACGTGCAACGTGCCGTTCGAGCGGTGCGGTGTGTTCACGGACCTGCGGTCGGTCGAACAAAAGCGTGGAACGGACTTTTCAACGTTCTAAAACAGTCATAAATATCGCAAAACACTGCGGTTAAGCCAGTCTTTAACGATATCACATGCATAGAACTCAAACAACACAAATAAACTGTCAGAAATGTGTGCAAAAATGAATCTGACAACCAGAGTCTACAGAAACCAACGTTCTTGAATGCGACACACAATGGACCAATCACAGCGTTTTAAGCAGCCATCTTGTCTCGGTACCGCTAATGACTAGCTTGACCCAAAGAGTTCTGGACACTCTTTCACAAAATAACGTATTCTTACACCGCAGAAAATTCTGTTAATGAGCTCAACACATCCAGGCTAACTCCCACGCCTTCCAAAGAAGGCAGCACGCTAACTGTGTACAACAACGGACTTTACGTCAAACGGAACCGGAGTGTCCGGTCCAAAAGCGGAGTGGGCTTTACCCGAACCTCGGCTAACAACACGTTGTAACAGATTAGGTAAAAATGGAGCAGCAAATGAGTGAACAGACGTTTAACAGTAAATCGCAGATGCAATAAAATGAAGCAGAGGTGACACGGCGGTCACAAAACGAAAAAATGCATGCAGCCTCGCGACACGTAATGAAACGTCTCACAAAAACACACATTCATTCATCCGCAGCTCCAAAACATACGTTCAAAAGTGAAAGAAAAGATAATTCTAACGGGAAAACGCACCAGACAATGCCACTCTTAGCAATCTCTGAGACACTCACCAGCCAAAACCATCCTATAAGTCCACAACAGGATGCAAACTAATGCCAACAACACCGTAACAAAAATAAGCTACAAAAACAACTTATCAATTCAATCTTTCAGAAGACCTGTACGCGGCCACCAATATGTAAAGGAATCTATAGGCCATTTGTGTAATTAAACACAAACGAGGTCAGTTTACTGACTTACCTATAGATTAGATGATAGATTTGAGCAGGTTTTAGACTGTTTCAAACTTACCATCAGTTAAACGGGGTCTCAACTTTTTCAGATTAAATCAACAAATCTAACGATGTGATTAGCCAGAAATGTAATTTCACAAGAGACTCAACTTATGTTGGTCTACCAGAAAAATAGACCTTTTATTGAAACTATCACAAAAATTACATTAAACATTGGTATCGATATTAGCTCTGATTCTAACTACTATGACAAGAATTCAAATTAAAAACAAACAGACAGTTGGACCTTTCTGTTGGCACATTACTTAAAGTTTACCATGATGAAAATAAACATAAGGAGGAGTTTAAGGAGGAAAGATAAAAGATTGAAAGGAAATGGTTGAATCTTATCTTGAGATGTTTAACCAGAGATAGCACCCTCTGCTCGGTTTCGGCTGGACGTCCGTACCGTGATGAAACGACTTTTACCTTCGTGAAGATGATCCTGTCTCGACTCCGGTAAATTAGTCAAGCCAGACGCGCATGCTGCTGCGTTTTACAGGCGACCCACGTTCATCTTGCCACGGTCTCGAGACCGTCTGCGTCGGCCTCCCAGAGTAATGCCCAGCTCTGGTTTTGTTTCAAGATAACTTCCAGAAAGAGTGTCACCGCTTGGAGCTGTGACACTCGAAGGGGTTCACAGCTGACGTGCTGTTTGAACCTTTGCTGAAGACGTGGGCCCTTGGTGCATGGCCGGGACGTACATCAGCTTGGAGAAAAACGTCTGTGCGTCTTCCTTTCTCCCCCAGAACTCATCAGCTCAGCTTCTCCCAGAGTACTGAGTCCCAGCACGGAGACAAAACAAAACCTACAGGTATGAAAACAGAGCACTCTCTGTTTGAGCACAGATGAATTGTTTTTAGAACGGACGGGAGACCGAAGATTAAGTTATGTCTAGAACTTTTCTTTCGTTCCAAAAACAGTTCAAACAAATAGAACGGATTGTTCATTCAACTTTAGACACTTATTCTGCAGAGAGCAGACAGTTTAAAGCAAGATCATTCTGAGATGTTCTCTTAACTTTGGCATATTTAAAATATACCAGCTTAGTAAAATCATCATTAAATGACAAAAATATACTGTTGATCAATTCTGAATTAACACACATTAAAAAGAAAGTTCAATCTGATTAATTGGTGTCCATTAATTCAACATAATTCTAACAAAAAGTAGTGTCCACTTGTGTCCTTGAGATGTCCAAGAAAGTGTAACACTGAGAGTTTCAGAGAGATGCGGAGAGGCCCATATTCCATACGGACATGAGAGTGCTGTATCCCTACAATAGTTTAAGGAGAAAAGTTTAAATTGAGGAGGAAGAGAAGGAGGAAGAAAATGAAGGATGAGGAGAGGTACTATCTTGATGTATTTTAACCAGAAGCATGGCAGCTCTCCGGCCGAACTCGACTACACGTTGGTACACTTGGCAAGCATTTGACGACTTTGTTACCTCGTGAAGACGTCAGTCCCCAGTTGGTCCCACTGGCCAGTTTGTTTACCATTTTCAGCATCTCCAGACGTGCGCCTTGACTCGAACCGAAAGTACAGGTAGCTCCTGGTGTTGTTTTCAAGATAAGACGTTCCTTACAAGAATGTCAATAAAGTGAAGCTTTTCACGGCTTGAAATAGATTCATAACAGGCATGTTATAAATCTTTTAACTGAATGACGTGTCCTTAGCGTGTGACTAGACGATCATCAGTTCTTAGACGAAGACTCACATCCTAGTCTCGTCCTCAGACTCCCCGGAAAACAGGAAGTCAGAGCTCTTTTAAGGCTAACTTGACCTAGAAAGACATAGCTCTTTCTGATTCGGTCTGTTAGGCCAGGAGCCACTGAGAGGAGGCATAAGTTAGATTAAAAATGTCAGAAAGGATAAGAAAGTTAGTTTAAGATGCCAGTCTTATGATACAGCAGATTTAGAACTTTCTTAACTCATTACCAACACTGTTGTATGAATAAACAAACGTCATCAGAGCATAACATATGGGACCTATTAATGATAATAGCTTGATTATTAAATAGGACAAAAACAAAAGTCTTTGGGTGTCTAGATTGTCCTGAGCTCAAGCTAAAATGAATGAGATAAAGTGTTCCTTTTATCTTCACATGCAAGTTCGAGAGGAGAGGAGAAATCCTCCATGTACAACATTTTGAATTAAGCAGAGTATTTGATTTATCTGACATTAAAATGTACTGATGCTCTTACAAATAAAATTATTCATTTGATGACATTTGAATTAACAAAATTAAAAGAAGTCTCTGGATGACTTAATTTATGATGTTTGATTCAAATTAAAACTAATAAAAGTATTATTGTCCCTTCAGGAATAACTCCCAAAAAGTTCATTACTGAGAGCGATCAGAGACGTGCTTCAAACTCAAGGTTGTATCACTACAGTCCCCACTTTGGGAACTCATCGCCTGTCCTCGGGGATGAGGTCCCACATGAAAA